>WEZZ01017129.1:113125-198610 GCA_013400585.1 Chloropsis cyanopogon
AAGGGGAAGGAGAGCGGCAAGAGGAAAGAGCCTTGGCGGTGCCTTCTCAAGCGGGGCGGGTGCCGTACGGCAGCGGGGGCGAGGGGCGGCCGCCACGGGGTGCAGGTGCCTCCGGGTGGACTTCGGGGGTCGAGGGTGCCTTAAGTCTTTGGAGTCAAAAATAGATAATTTGCTCTCAAAGTGCAGTGGGCGACGGCTTTTCTGGCGGAGAATGCGGTGCGAGAAGTTGCTGTGCTGAGCTGACAGCCCAGGGGAGGCTGTCCTGGTGTTCAGGCACTGCCTGCGGGGACGCTGGTGTCGGGGCTCGGCGGTGCTGCCCCGCTGCTCCAGCCACAGCGTGGTGCAGCTCCCCTTTCATTGCTGGAATGTATATTTTTTAAAATGGAATCTTACTTTATATATATGATTTTACATTAACCTTTACACTTGAGGGGTTGTTGCACTCTTCCAGAAAGCACCATTTTAATGATCTAGAAAATGGTTGGAGTGTCTTCTTCTGATAGTATTAATTATAATTTGTTGTTTTTCACTAAATAAATGTGGTATTGAATAATAAACTTAATACATCTATTTTTTTTTCTGAAGTGTTTCAAATTTCCAGCTGAGAAAGTAAAGCCCAGTCTTGCTAACACTTTCCACATGCTTTCCATTAAGCATGAGGCCGTAATCACTCTGATTTGTATTTTTTCTACGTTTCAGATCAAGCTGTAGTGCCTAATTTTTTTTGCTTTCCTCATTATCTTGAATCAAATCTCATTCTCACTGCAGTCATCCTGAACTTCTGTCACTGGCTTCAGTGAGACTGCTGATAAAGGTGTTATTCCTCGTGTTCTCTCAGCACTCACTGAGGATCTAAATAAAAACCAAGGCATTGGATATTTCAGTGTCAGAGCAGCTTTTAAGGGAGGAAATTAAAAGCAGCTGGCAGCACTGCTCAGAAACCTCAAAGGCTGCAAAGACTCACTACAAACTAGTTCAGTTTGAGAGCTCCAAGTTGTGCATAAAAGAGCAAGGGGATAAAATGGGAGTTTGAATTTTGTGTATTCCTGTTCAGTTTTATCTAGGTATGAAAACCAGATAACTATTTTGTCAGACTACTTAGAAGAATTTCCAGAAACTGATGAGCCGGTGTGGATTTTAGGAAGGCAACACCACCTAAACACAGGTATCTTTAGAGTTAAATTATCTGTAACATCTGTAGAATATTCATAGATTTACATGCAACGACAGCTCCTGATTTCCTTGTGTTCCCTAAATGTCTCATGAGGGAGGTTTGTTCTTCATCAGTGAGACACCAGGTGTAAGCAGTGCAATTCCTCCTGCACAGAAACCAGGACCAAGGCCAATGTGCTTCCAACTGAAATTCCTGCAATATGATCCCATTCATGGCAGAGGCTGTCAGATGTGAGCCTGGCCACTTCACAACATCAGGGCCTCAGAAGTAAATATATAAATAACTTTTGGGAAATGTTCAGCATTACTGATGTCATTTTTCTGTGAGGGATGCTGTCTGCAGCCTCTTACTTCCAACCAGAATGATATTTGAAATAACAGCAGTAAGTTAGTCTATGGCACATACTGCATTTTAGTGAAAATACATACATGACCTAAGAGTTAGAGCAGAGTAATGTGTTTATACAAAAATAAGATTACAGAAAGGAGTTTTGCTCCCTGGGGATAAGACAGGGGCATCCTCCTGTGTTACATGTCAAAGGCAGTGGCCACCAATGCAGGCGCGGTGTTCAGGACAGCCGAGGGTGCTGCACGCAGCCTTGATCAGCTGGAGAATCCTTTGGAAAAGCCAGCCAGTCTGAGCCACAGCTAAGGGAAAATACAGCAAATAGGATTCTTAAGGATTCTTCAGAGCCTTTGGAGAATTTTGTAAGTGCATGTGTTTAAACAAACAAGAAAAAAGAGAGGTTTAATTCAATTTAACATTATTAACCTTTTCTTAAAATTACTTTCTGTTGGGTTTGGAGGTAATGTATAATTCCATGTTGATTTGCACGTAGAACTTCTTAACCTGCTTTACCAGTTCTTTCCTGAGGACATAGTTCTCCAGAGTTATTTTATTCAGGCTGGGCATAGTCATTCCAAACACCGAGTAAAACTTCATTGGCTAATAATTATTTCATCCTTAATAAGTTAACTTTAATTAGCAGTCTGCAAAAGCTCTCTGTGTTTAAACTGCTAAAGAATGTTTTAAGTATTAAGGGTCTTGTATGTAAAAGCTATAGGAGCCTTCCATGCACTCTATATATTGACTGCACAGGGATAATTTGAATTTTTCAGTTTTAAGTCTGTTTTAATAATTTCCTCTTAAAATTATTCCAGACAAATCTAAGTTGTTGTTGGATATAAGTGCTCGTCTCTGGTTTACGTATAGAAGAAAGTTTTCACCTATTGGTGAGTATGCAGCATTCCAGCTGCCTGGTTATGGATTAGCAGGATTAGCGATGGTGTTGGGGACTGAAAAGTTATTTTTACAGTACGTTTTGATCATAATTGAACTGCGTATGCAAACAAAAGATTAAAGCCGCTAAAATCAGTGTTTGCTTGAACCTGTATATAGTCAGGTTGTCGTGTTTGTGAAGTGACAGCAGCACTGTGGAGGGAAGGGGCTGGCTCAGTGCCCTGAGCTGCAGACAGCTGTTGGGTTTGGCTGTGGGGCTCTCACAGCTCCGTGTGCAGCCGTGCTGACTGCGAGCCTCTGTTCCAGGAGGCACCGGCCCCTCGTCTGACGCGGGCTGGGGATGCATGCTGAGGTGTGGGCAGATGATGCTGGCCCAGGCACTGATCTGCAGACATTTAGGAAGAGGTGAGTACTGTTTCTCAGGCAACTTTTGTATTATTTGGAGGCTATTTCATTTTTGTTGTCATTTTCCATAAAAGCATAAAATCTAAATTTATTAATGAAACTTTCTGTGATGCCCTGATTAAGTTATTAGTGAACTGTTCTTGTCTGATGGGGCAAAATCATGTCAGCCTTAAGCAGAGAAACAAAAACAGAGGGAGGACAAATAGGGAATCCCACTGTTGTTATTTTATAAATCTTTTTGAGGAATACCCAAGTGGAAGCCAAGGGAAAGCTTGCCACCATGGGTCTGAGTTCTTCCCCTCTTTTCATTAGCCACCAAAATGCTAGCCCGGGGTGACGGTGTGAGTAGTGACAGAGTGATAGACACCACACAAAGTGCTTCACAACCCCCATCAGCCTGAGTCCAAACCCCACAGCAGACCCCCCCTAGTGCCTGCTGTTCATGCTGTACTAACACCCCATATCCCAGGGTCACAGGTGAGTGCCACAAGTCTGCTCTCTGTGTCACTCTTCTGTCAGTTACCTGCTGTGGTTGGACCTGTGATCCTTATGCTCTTTTGTCACAGTTTCTATGGCAGCATGATTTGTGGATTTGCCACTTGAATAACTGAATACACAAAACGGTAGTGCGAAGATTTAACTGAAAGAGTAGGCAAACAAACATACTACCTGAGAAGAACTAGACCTTGAACTTGCACTATGGCTCTAAATAGCATCAGCCCTGTGTATGTGCTTCTCTGTTAGTAAATGTGAGCTACTACCTTATGTTGGAAGCAGAAGCTCACAGGGCAAAGCTGTGGTTTGGATTTTGCTGTGGGAGAAGGCCAGTATTGTGTTTGGACCTTGCCTTATGAGTCTTATTATCCTACAAATGCTTGCAAATCTGATAAAGTCCAAACAGAACAGATTGTTTCAAAACTAGTTTAGGAAGCTCACCTAGAACAATAGCTGTCAATTCTCAGCAGTGATCACTTGGGATATACTTGCAGATGGCATTGTTATTTCAGTTTTCCAATTTTCACACAACAGCATGTGATGATAAAGGTCAGCTTGATAATAAATGACAAGGTGTGACTTCTAGGATCTCTAAATAAAATGTAAATATTAGAGATGGATTGTCTCTTAAGATCTCATTGTATGGCTTTCTGCCATCTAGAAATTTGATCAGTACAATGAAAACATTATTTTTTAATCTGTGTAACTTTTTTCCTGTAAGATTGGCAATGGGAAAAACACAAAGAACAACCAGAAGAATATCATAGAATCTTACGGTGCTTTCTGGATAGAAAAGATTGCTGTTATTCCATCCACCAGATGGGTAAGAACACACATCAACTTCCTTTTGTCTACTGAAATTCCTACAATGTTGAAATGTTCTCATTTGAAGTAAGTTAATTAAAGATTTTTAAAAGGTGATTATGAAGGCAATGTGTATATTTATATATAAATAAAATGTATGCAAGTGAGTACGAAGTATAATAATTCAGAAATATTATTCACTGAAACCTAAATAAATCTATATTCTAGAATCTAGCACTTGATCAAGTGTGCAGGTTTTGGGTAGCAGAGTTGATAGTATTAAAATAGACAGTCATACAATTTATTGCTATAATTTACAAGTAAGGATATATTTGTAGTTGTCACTACACTTCAGGAACTTCTCGTAAGGGAACTAGTAGTCATTAAGTTTTGAAAAGAGTATAGATTGAGAAAATAACTCTTGTTGCTAAATACAGCTTGCACTTGCTCTAGAATGTTTGCCAAGATATTAGTAGGCTATGCTGTTTGACACAGACTGTGACCAGCCTCTCTTTTCCTGTGTGTGTTTTCCCGTACCTAAACAGCGCAGATGGGTGTTGGAGAGGGGAAGTCCATTGGAGAATGGTTTGGACCAAATACAGTTGCTCAAGTGCTGAAGTAAGTCATGGCAGGGGGTCCCTTGGAAGGTGCTCCTGGGGCTGCTGAGCTCGGAGACGGCGCAGTGCTGCCCAAGGCTGCTGGAGAAAACGTGGGAGCTGCTCCTGGCCTGGAAGCCACAGTAGAGCTGGCTTTGCTGAGGGATAGGTGAACATCCCAGATCTCAGGTGGAGGCTGGACTGCAGGTCCTGGGTGCCATTTGCTGCAGCCCTGGGACAGACACATTCTGGAGAGAGAAAGGAGCTAAAGGATGTCCTGGCCTTCAGCTCCTTTCCCTTACGAATTCTTCATGACTCACATACCAGTTTTTCAGGCTTACTTTAGACAGCAAACACTGCCTGTGCAGCCTAAGAGCTCCCTTCCCCGGAGTTCTGGGTGTCACACAAAGTGGACAGAAACCTGTGTGTTATTATGCCACCCTCCTAACTTTTGCCAAAATCTTGAGCTGCTCTGTCTTTCAACAACCTGAAATAGTTCCACTGAGTTTAGTGGAACTTCTTTAGCACAAAGTAATGAGAAAAACTGGCAAAGGCATTTTTTTATTCTCTACATGTCAGGCACCATGGGCAGAATCCCACAGCGGAATCTGTTAATTGCAATAAAGAGTAATAAGCCTAATTATGTGGTTTAGCTGTTATTAGCCCTGCATTTGGCAAAAGGCAAAACAGTTTTCACATGGTATACTGGGTGTGCTTTTCCTGGAACCACTCATTATTATTTTTCCCTAAATACGTTAAACACTAAAAGTTGTCTTTTTATTACATGGGGACTTTAAAAAACAACAATTTTTTTTCCAAATAAATGACTTCTTTTGCTCAAGAGCCACTTAACTGTCCTGAGTTAAAAGCTACCCTCATGGTCCTAGTAAGCTTTTATTAATTATTGCCTCTATGTTTTCTAGGAAGCTTGCTTTATTTGATGAATGGAATTCATTAGCAGTTTATGTATCTATGGACAATACAGTGGTCATCGAAGACATCAGTAAGTGAAACAGGAGTTTTGCAGGACTGCTTTAGTGTCTCAGCAGATATTAAAGAGTAGCTCAAGCTCACAACAAATTTAGTTGTTTGGACAAACTACTTCTGGGAGCATTAGGGTAGTGGTTGGATTTGATGACATGAAAGGTCTTTTCTGGCCTAAGTGATGTGATGATTCTGTGATTATTTCCTTGGTGACAGTTTTTGATTTGACTTCACTCTCCTGAATGTATCTAAGTATGAGCAAAATCTTGGCACCATCCCTATTTGTTCCCAGGGTAAGAAAAAGAATAAAGGAAATGGATACTCAGGTTTGGGGTTTCCAAAAGTGAAGTTAGCACAGAACAGTGAGGCATTTTTGGTGACTAACTTACATACCATGTGGACGAGAAGGTGGAGTTTGGTCTGTGCTACCTTAACTCCTACTCCAGCAATGGGGTGAAGTTGCAGTAAAAAATACAGAGAATTGCTTGTAATAGAGAGTTTGCCAGAAATTTGCTTTTGTCAGGCAAAAGGGAAATGAGGGGCAGATCCTTCAGAAACATGTGGCCCATTTTCATTTGTAAGAAGGGTGGGTTTACAAGTGGTGTTTAGCCATAGCCTGGTTCTACTTGAGTCCCTACTTCTGCTTATTTTATGTCTACATCACTGGAAGTGAAGAGTTCCCTGAAGAATTTCTAATGCTTCCTCTCTGCTATATCATCTCCCAGGCAAAGCTTGACAGCATTAATACTGCGAGTAGTAAATGTAACCTCAGTCTTAAACATTCATTCTCTCATTTTTCTCGTGTCCCTCTAATGTGCCAGCACATACTCTGACTGCCAGAATTACTTCTACTAAGTAGTCAGGATTTCCATGCCCTGCTCCTTTTGTCTTAAAACAGGAGCTCTATAAAGCTGTCTGGAAAAGTAATTTAATTCATGATTGAGAGAAAGATCTGCTCTGTGTTCCTCTGTGCATTCACTGATCTCTGTTTTCATTCCCCCAGAGAAGATGTGCTGGTCCCCTGCCCAGAGCAGCAGCGTTGCCCACAGCAGTGCACATTTGCACAGAAGTGCTCTTGGCCAAAACAAGAACACGGCAGGATTGTGCCCAGGCTGGAAGCCCCTCTTGCTCATTATCCCTCTCCGGCTAGGGATCAATCACATCAACCCAGTGTATATTGATGCGTTTAAAGTAAGGCATTCTTCAGTGACTTGTTTGTGTATGTGGAAAAGTTCAGGTATCTGTTACATCAATAAACAAATCAATTTAATTTTTCTCTCTTTGGACTCCTAGGAATGCTTTAAGATGCCACAGTCTTTGGGAGCATTAGGAGGGAAACCCAATAATGCCTATTATTTTATAGGATTTTTAGGTAAGGAAGAAAGAAACTTACTCCAAATATCCATATGACTGAAAGAGAAAGGATTTTCTTTGGGAAGGGGAAGTAGTAAACATTTCAAGCATGAGAATGGAGAAGAAGAAACATACCTTCAGGAACAGTATGAGACCATCCTTATAGGAACAGAAAAGAAGCAGCAAAGCTTGACATAAAAATATGGAATGATATAAGCAAGAACAAGACACTAAGAAAAGTTGATAGCATTCAAAAAGTGTCAGATGGCACTGCTGCTTAAATACTGTATTTTTTCTAATCGTTAATACTTTGTAGTGAAGAGTGTCTTGTTTTATTCTTTTACTTCCTGGCTTTCTTAAATTATTGTCTCATTTTTCAATTTTTTCTGAAAGTAGTATGTCTTTTACCTTCTTCCATGTCTTCCTTTATTAATCAATGCAATAGTTGATCCTACGTACAGTCTTTCATATGGTTTAATCCGTAACTTCTTGGATATTTTGTTCTTTCTTTTGTAAAATCTGAGCTGTTTTAGTCAGACTTATTTGTTCAATTTCTGGGTGAATGCCTAATGGGATTACAGATTGGATTTGTGGTCATCCTGTATCTTTGATCTGAGGAATGTTAGGGATTACTACAGTTGAGATTTTTAAAAAATGTACTGGACCTCATGTAGATAAAAGAAAGGTAGAAAAAAGCATCCAAAAAATCTACCCTAAAAGGTAACAGTGGAAAATTATACTAAATGTCCTGTGGGATACTGATGTGCCTGGCTTTCCAGTTCTCTTAAAGACACCCTAGCCAGAGAGTTGAGATACGGGCTGTGCTGATAACCCAGTTTATGTTTTACAAGTCTGGATGGAATAAGTGTTTATTATTGGCTCTTGCTTGTTATCACCATATGGATTTTACCCCTCCAGGCAATGAGCTGATCTACTTGGACCCTCACACCACTCAGAGTTTTGTCGATTCAGAAGAAAATGGCACAGTCGATGACAATAGCTTCCACTGCCAGCAAGCCCCACACAGAATGAAGATCATGAATTTGGACCCTTCAGTAGCTTTAGTAGGTGTTAGAAAATAATAAATGTGTGTACTTCATTCAAAGCAATACCTCTATGTACTAATAAGGGTAGCAACATCTTTCCTTGGTCACAGTCAAGATCACAGGGCACTCTTCTGCAATCTAAAATTCAACACATATTGGTTTACATATTAACTGCATAGGATACATTAATTTTAGCTCAAGCAGGGGACCAACTGTTGTATCCTGGGGAGCCAATTAAGTTTCTTTCCTGGGCAACATAGACCTTTTCCAAGAAGTAGTTTGAAAGTCAAAGCAAGGAACTGAATCAAGTTTTCTTATTTTATTCCATCACTATCATCTGTGTGTTGGTTGTTCTTGAGAAGATACTTACCTATGCTTGTTTTATTTAATCTACAAACCTTCAAGTGGAATTACTTGTAGAAGTCATCCAGTATAGGTCACAGGAATACTGTGGTAGTTGAAGAAATTCAGTCTGATCTCATGCTAGTATCTTTTGGTTGGGTTATGGGTGATTGTCACTTGAGAAATAACCCATACATAGATACCACAGCCTCTTTGCTCATTGACATATTGTATTTAATATTACTATGTGTATTCTTTCCTTAGGGCTTCTTTTGCAAAGAAGAATGTGATTTTGATAACTGGTGTAGTCTTGTACAAAAGGTAATACTACTATCTTTTTCTGCTCTGTGTGAAATCATGGATACTGTTCTATTTTTGGTTAATGGAAATTCCTGGCCTGCAAATCAAATGGTCCCCAGTGAGGATGGCACTAATGATCAGGGAGAGCTGACACTGCTGATGGAGCTTGTTCAGCATTTTGCAGCCCTGAGCCCTGGCACTGGGAGAACAAGTACCTACACACCCTTCCTGAGTTTGTCTTCTGTTAGCAGTGCTGCCTTGGTGGCTCATACCTGAGTCATTTACTGAGAAACACAGCAAGCAGTTGGAGTATTAAGCATCAGCAATGTGAACATGAAGTACCACCAACCAAGAGCATTTATTTAAAAAAAGGCTACAGAAAGCAGCTGTGATGTTGCTTACCTGATAGCACTGAATTTTTGCCTCATAAATAACTTGTTTCTCCTGATCAAAACCTGTCTTTCAAAATCTGTTGGATTTTTTGAGTAGCTAAATCTGTCTTTTGTTCCCATTGATCAACAGAAAACTTGAACACAGAGAGGTCCAAGCAAGTAATTTACTTTTAAAAGGCAGAAGTACGTTCTTGGTATTTGTTTGCTCCATGTTAACAAAATTATGGATATCAAAAATGGATATGGTCATTATAATGCACTGCTAACTTGTAGGAGTTTAAGAGATTCGTTTTCCAGGTGTGTTTTCAAGTAGGACAGTACTAGAGATGTGTGCAGCAGTGATTCATGATGGCAGGTACCTGACCTAACAGGAATTTACAGCCTTTGTTCTTTGATAGATACACAGTATTAAAAATGTTTTTAATTAAGCAGGCAGTTGTTTGGTTTGTATTCTCTCCTCAGGAGATCCTAAAGCAACAGAGCCTCCGGATGTTTGAGCTGGTCCAGAAGCACCCACCACACTGGCCTCCTTTCATACCTCCGACCAAGCCAGAAGTGACAACCACAGGAGCAGGTGTGCTACCACTCCAAGTGCTGCTGGCAGCACAGTGGGGCTCCTCAGCCAACAGGAGAACCATCACAGGTGGAATGACTGGGCTTTCCTGAGGACCAAGCAATCATTGCATGATTAAATGCCTTACTTTTACAGAGTATCAGTTATCCAAACAGGCCATGTCCAATTTACAAGTGTTAGCACAACATATTTTTAAATCTTTGCAAATATTTCAATGGCAGCATTTATTTCAGAAGGATGGGGCAGGGGGCGGGCAGGGTTTGAGGGGCTTGTTGTAAACAAAATTAGGCATGTCTGTACATTCTAAATTGTTTAATTACATTCTAAATTGTTTATTTTTCAGAACTCATTGAATCTACTGACAAGCTATTTGAATTGGAAGAAGAATTTGAAATCCTCAGTGTATGAAGGAAACTGTGGTGGCCCTTCTGAGTATTGAACATATTGCTAATATTATTGCATTGACATAAATTACACAGCCATGTTAGCCCAAAAGTGCCTGAAATCATGGATAACAGAGCACAAACACCTGGAATCATCCAAAACTCCAACAGGGACAGTTCCTTCTGTCAAAGAGCTTCCCCAGATGGAAAGGCAGTGAAGGATTTTACTATAAGACCCTGAAAGGGAACCTCTTTTTAATGTGTGTCTTTCTTGAAGACACATGGACCTCTGACATTAAGGCAAAAATAAGTCTGTCAATGGGCTGTATGTTTGGAGAAAGAGACAACACAAAGTGGATATTTCTTGCTCTCATATAATGCAATAGTTTAGTTCTTAAAGCAAGAGTCTTCAGTTAAGGAGGATGTCTACTTCTGCTCCTTCCCGTGGGCTGCATCATAGAAAAATGCATTGTCTTGTTTAAAAGATCAACTGGATCAGGAGAAAATTGTTTCCTTGTTAAATATTTTAACATGTATTTGAGCAACCACACTTTATGACAAAAATGTTTCTGTGAAAGGAACTATGTCTAACGTATCCATTTTGCAATAGCCTTCCTGTTTCTGGGAGACCTCAAGAGGAACAGGAGCCTCAAATAGTTGATACAGATCACAACCACTGTTATAGTTATGATATATTTCACCTTGACCTTCAAGTTCAATCATTAAAACTTAGGCTGACTTTTCTTTTGGAGCTAAAGTGGGTCAAAGGTGGTTTAACTGTACCTTATTTATTTTAAAAAAGATTTACACAAGTATCTCTGTCACTGCACTTTATCTGTGCATCTAATAAATTTCTTAAGCTTTTCATAGGTTGTATGCTGCTATATTTTGTTAATTTGTTTGTGTGAACTAAATATAACCCAGGTTATCTTAAAACTTAATATATAGGCATATGCAAATTACTTAATTGTTGGGTTTTGACTTGTTGCCTTTTGAAATCTGTTTTGGTAAAAGTGCCTTAATTCCAATTTTATCAGAAGAGCCGGTGCAGTTTTGTTTCTTTTTAGAAAGAGTATCTCTGTAGCAGCTATAAGAAAACCAGCTCAGAATAAAGGCAAAGATCTTTTAATTCATTCTAGAGTTCCTTTTTCCTATCAGACAGTCCCCATTGTGATCACTTTGTCACGATAGCGTCATGGATGTGACTCACACACCTTCATCTTCAGTAATAAATGACCACATAGAGAAACCCTGAATGCTGTCTCCTCTCACTTGCACTTCTGGATCAGGGCCAGTCTGATTTCCAAGAAAATAGTCATGACCCAGGCACAGTTCATCTTGTTTGCCTTCAATGTTTATTAGCCATGGTTTGGAAACTATACATGTAGGAAATATACCATTTTCTTCCCCTCTCCATGGATTAGCTGCATAGGTTTAGGGTTTTTTTAAACAAAATATTTCTTCTTCATTAATACATGAAGTTACTGTGCTGATGACATCAGTTGCAGCCCTCTCCTCCCCACAGACAAAAAATCAAAATGAGCCCTTATTCTGAAATGCTCAGTCTTGAGCAGTACTTGCTAAAAAAATAATTAAAAGACCCTCAGTGGAGTACCACGTGCTTATTCCCCAAGCCACCCTTCCTGAGCTTTGCAGAGCTCTTGAGGGATTCTGGGTGGGGAGTGGATGGAAATGGGGCTGATGGCAGAACAGCTGGCGATTGGAATTCCCGCTCTGTGCACGGGACAGGGAGTGGCTGCTGGAACTGGATGGAAGCTTGGACGGGGACAGCAGTGGAGCTGGTTACTTCAAGAGAAGCAGCTCTCTAAAGACAGTGGTGCTTAAAATGCATAAAGCTCTGATCCTGGGGAATAAATTAATTATGTTTGCATGTGTCACGTTCAAAAATAAAGCCAAGTCCCTGCAGATAAAAGACCTAACCAACCAGACTCTTTGTAGCACCACAGGAACCCAGTGGCTGAAAAGTTCATTGTACTTTGTCAGTTATCTGTGTGATTTTTCAGAAGTCTTGAGCTTTGCTCTGTGCACACAAGTGTTTTAAAGCTGGATGCACGTAACCCAGGATGTAAATCCAACATGCTGTGTCTGTGCCAGGACAGCTAGGAAGTAGACTGGATATCCTGCAGGAAAGGACTGCTGCTCAGGAGTGTTAAAATGCCATAAAGATATTTGCAAAATACAGCCAAAGCAGTTGCTGATCTTTCACAATTAGGAGTAAGTGAAAGACTACATTGTTCCTCACAACTTCCCTGTTCATCTCTAGTGTGGTTTAACTCCAGGACTTGGAGAGCTCTGACCTCCATCTAAGAAGATAATAATGTGTTATGCAAGTAATACTTTCATTTTTACTATTATTACCTGCTTAAAATAATGTCTCAGTCATGCATTAATAATAATTTTTCTGAATAATTTTATCTTAAAGGTTTTTAAGCCAAGGTGACAGTGTATTTGCAAGGCTCTCCTTTGAAATGTCCTAGAATGTCAATAGACAAGGATTTCACACGCTTTGCTCCAGAGAGGTTAATGGTAATGACTTTGGTCCTACTGAATGAATTCATTATAGGTATAAGCACACCTTTGCCATGGGTTTCCCTTAAAATATACAAGGAAAATCCAATTAGTGGCACTTCTCTTTAATTAGGCCCTGAAGGAAAGTTAACAGTGCATACAGTAGAAATACAATTTTTTTAAACTTACAGCAGTAAAGCCCAGAGGAAGCAGTATACAACACATGGTAACTACAGGAGTAAAAAATGTACATCCCATAACTGCTTACTCCTGTATCTGCATAAGCTTGCAGGCCATCTAGTAAAGGCTCTAATTTTCAAACACACACAGCTTGAATAATAAGCTTGAAAATAAGTGTGCCAAAGCTGCCTCAGGAAGGAAATTTATGTTCATAGTAATAAAATGTTGGCTAATAAAGTATGGCTGCATATCAGTGGCTGCAAGGAGATAAGCACAGACCTTGAAGCCAACAGACCTGGAATATATTTCAATAGAAAGCAATGAAAAATGGTAGAGGTGTTTTGGATTTATCTTCACATGAAAAACTGCATTAAGGTCAGCTGCAGCTATCAGTCTGGATTAGAACTGGTTACCTGTCCCCGGAGGGAAGAATGTTCCATCTGTGTAATAGGCAAAGCAAATAATTCATTTTTCAATTTTTCTAAGAAAATCCATTATCAACCATTAGTGCATAGTGTTCCCAAGTCACCCAGCATATCCTGATAAATATTAGCTAGTTCTGTGTTTCACAGGAGAATGAGTCTCCACTCCCTTACACTAGACTAAATACTGTTTGCAAAGACACTAATTAAGCATAGCTTTGGCAAAGTCTCTGGGTGACAACTGGATGTGCCTCGGACAGAGGAGTGGTACGAGGTGTCAGCTGCTCTTCAGTCTGAGTAAGGAACTCACAGACTTTCTGAGGTAGCCATAAAAGAGGGGAAAAAAACATCGAAGTAAAAACATAGCACCATGTTTCATTAAAAAAATGGCTTCAGAACACTGGTCCTTCCCTCCTCTGTGCACAAACTCCTGGACTTGAAACTTGATTTTTGTAGAGTTCTGGCTGTCTCGATTCACCCATCAAACACACACAAAAGAGGTTTGTGAATTTACCCTCCTCCAGTCAGCGATGTCTAATCTGGGGTAACAAATCTGTCCCCATAACTGCGTTTCTGTCACTACAAGTTCTTCATGCACACCTGGCAGCGGCTGACGCGAGTCCGAAGCTGCCCCGCTTTCAGAGTCTCTGAGGGAGGAGCACTGACAAACTGCTGCTCCTGCTCCACCGTGGTCAGCCAGAAGCTGTACTTGTTGGCAAAGTAATGGCATGTTCCCCGAGCACCATTGCACTCGATGAAGGGAGTGGCTCGGAAATCCTCCAGGCAGGAACCAGGTGAGACAAGGGACTGGCCGCCTCCTTCTGCCCCTGCCGCAGTGTGCTGAAATAAAGATGGCAAGCTGAGTGAGCTCAAAGGAACAGGAGTTAACAGAGGAGTCTCCTGGTTCCTTTGCTAAAAGGAGTGAAACAAGCAACCAAAATTATACCCTGGCTATGTGTATCTGTCTTGAGTTGGGTCTAGAAGGCAAAGAGCAAAGGAACATAATTAGGCTGAATATGCAGGCCTGGAATAATGGAAAACCAGCTTTTCACTTGAAGGTTGGGCAAATTTGGAAACAATAATGCTGACATCATGTTTTTCTAACCATCTTACACTAATAAGCTTCTAGGAGAGTGCAGTGGAAAACTTTTTCCACTGAGAAAGAGGATTAAGTCAATACTGTAGCTGAATTACTGTTTCCACACGTAAAGGTTTGAAGAACAAACATCTGTGGCGATACAGAACTTAGGCAGCAGTGTTACCACCAAAACCGATCGGGGCAGGTGCTAAACAGAACAAACTCAGAGCTACAGCAACTCAGCTGATGAAGAAACACACTGAGGCAAGAAGAGACAGGGTTCTGTAAGTAACTCACAGAACACAGTCTCAGTGACCTCATCAGAGAGGAAAGATTGCAATGTTCAAAGCTGCCTTCGTGCTGGCAGTGTCCTTACCATAAGGAAGGAGTATCCTATCCACAGGCTGCGCCAGCCCAGGGGACACTGTGGGATGGTGATGTCCTGGCTGTGCACAGCCACAGCCTGGGAAGGTGCCTCACACACAGAGCACCGGCTGATGTACTGTGGGATCTGCAGGCTGTCCACGGGCATCATGGGGATGGGAGCGGTGGTGGAGAGCCAGTAGGACTTGTCGTTTCGGCTGGCATAGTAGCACACTTCATTGATGTTGCAGTAAATAAAAGGCATGGTGCTGAAGCGAGGCAAACACGAGCCAGCAAAGCCTGGAAAAATTGGAGTAGTCATGCCAGGCGTCTGCCAAACACTCCAAGTCATGCACACCAACATTTAGTGGGGAGGAAGGCACGAGTGACACCACTCCCAGTGCAGATCTGGCCAAGCCAACTGCCCCCACCTCCTCTACAGCCCTCTGCACTGCCACGGAGGATGGCTTTTTAAATGTAATTTTGGCCTGTGTTGTTCATTGTTGAGAGAATTCTGTCAACTCACCGAGATCCTGGTTGTGTGACTTCTCCTGCCCCTCCACATACAATAAGCTGTAGCCATCCCAGAGCTTATTCATGCCAATGGGACACGGGGGGATCTGGTCTGACTGACTGTGCTTCACCAGAGTGTATCCAACGCCCATGCTCCGACCAGGCATTCCCGGCAAGCCCAG
Source organism: Chloropsis cyanopogon (assembly GCA_013400585.1). Lineage (NCBI taxonomy): Eukaryota > Metazoa > Chordata > Aves > Passeriformes > Irenidae > Chloropsis > Chloropsis cyanopogon. The sequence continues at coordinate 128,480 of WEZZ01017129.1, forward strand.
GGGACCCGGCTTCCCTGCAACACCTAGGAGACAGGAGAATCACTACTGTTAGTGCACAGTGGGGACATCAGCTGGCTCTATACCCCATCTGGCATTGCTTATGGCAGTCTTGTACAATGAGGAGCCCAAGCTGTACGGTTGTTATATGAATTACTAGACTTAACAGCTCCAAAAGCAGTCATTTTCACAGCACCACCCACCCATTCCCTTCCTCTTTTAGTTCTCTTTCTTTGCCCAACAACTCTGGTGCCAGTGTGTTAGGTGTATCTCACAGTACAGTAGTTCTCAGGATCTCAAAGCACCAACCAAAACCTAATTCATTCATTTTTGCTATAGCACTTTTCTTGATGATATTCCTCTTCGTTCTCACTGTGCCTTTCCTCTCCTGTCCAAGCCTCACAGCTATGGTTACTGTGAATACTGTATCACTCTTCTAGATCTTCAAGACCATTCCCACACCCACAAAATATTAAAACCAAAAGGTGTTTAGAATTGCACCTACAGAAAGACCAGCTATGACATCAAGGACATGTGACAGAACTTTCCTCACTGAAGATAAAATTTCCTTCATTGCAGATACAAAATACAATACCACAGACATTCCCCGGTTTTCCTAAGGTAATTGGGTGTTGGGGAGGGCCTCTGCAGAAGCTGTAAGCAAACATAATTCTACTGTTTGCTTCTTTTTGATCTGTGCTCCCCAAATCATTAAATTACCTTCAAATCCCTGTGGTCCTGGGGCACCTGAAGGTCCTGGATCCCCAGCTATGCCAGGAGTTCCAGGTAAGCCATCACGTCCTTTCAAACCAGGTCTTCCTGGCAAACCTTTTGGGCCTGAAACAAAATACAATTATTAATATCATTATTTCCTCATACAATTGCCTTGACTCCTGCAATCATATTCCAGAAGGGAAATAAGATGTCAGCAGCCATGCCAAGAGCTCACTCTTCACCAGCTGTGGTTATAAACAGCTACCTCCAAAAGAGACTCCACCTGATCTTGCTGTCTGTAAAAGGATTGAGAGGTGCAGCTGAATATTACACATGGTTAAAAATGCAGCATTATATTTATATATATTATATTTGTATGCATTTTGATGGAATTCTTTCCTTAATTAAAAAAACCCTGTAAACATTCCTAATGCATTTGATAAAGTAGTGTTTTTCTTCCAGAAGAACAGCATTTTGGTGATCTGAGTGTACTTTTTACCTGGTTTTCCAGCTGGGCCATGGAATCCAGGATCTCCATCAAAGCCAGGAACACCATCAATTCCTGGCAGACCAGGTAATCCTGCGGGGGCTGTGACTTCTTCTGGCTGTGGGGTTATTCCTGGAGCCCCTGGTCTGCCAGGGGGACCTGCATATGGGGCAAAGGATGTGTAAGTACCCCACAAAAACCATACAGAGTTGATGCTAATCCTGACACAAAGGAGAAAAATGTGAAATTAAAACCACTTTTTTACATCAGTACTGAGTATCTTGTAAAAAGTATGTCAAGCTCTTTCTAACTTACTTCAGTCTCCAAGAAATCAAGAGACTGCCAAGTAAGCCCATTAAGGGAGCTGTGAAGTCATGCCCAGCACAATCCAGGTGCAAACAATGACAGCTTTTTAAACCCTCCAGCACTCACCTCGATGGCCCATTTCACCTTTCAGCCCGGCATAACCAGGGTCCCCCGGAGGCCCATCTTTACCTGGCATCCCCATCAGGCCAGGCTCACCTCTGGCACCTGCAAAGACACACAGCTAAGACTGGGCCTAAGCACTAATTCTGACCCACAGCTGGGCTCCCACTGATGGCAGCAACAGCACTGGGGCTCTGAGATGGAGGGGACCACAACCCTCAAGGCAGTCTGTGCCCAATTTCACATCCACAATGGCTGGAGTGCCTCAAGACAAGAATTTCCACTGCTACCAAACTGTACTTTACTGAGAGTACTCCTCCCCTTCCTTGGGTGCCCAGGGACAGGGTTTGGGGAGTACACATCTTTACTATTTGAAATCCATCACTATGCACAGCACAGAGGGATGGGATCTGCCAGCCTGCAAAGACAGCAGGCAGTTGTTCATCTGGCAGTGGTTCTCCATCCTGCCCTGGCTTTTGAGTTGTGTGGTGTCTCTCAAACCTTGCTCCTGGAGTCCCTGTGTGCAGCTGCCCTTTGGCCTCCTTTCATACAGACCAAAGAGAGATCAACATGCTCCCTGCCTTAGCCCAGAACAACATCTCTGAGCTCCTACAATCCTCTTAGCCTCTTGTTGAGACCTAAATCCAGCACACTATTGCCTCTGAGCATACAGGACAGGTGGGATGAAACAGCAACTCCAGTCCTGGCCTAGAGAGCACAAGTGGGTCAACAAGCACAGCAACATTGCAGGTGGACACCATCTACTCAGAAAAAAACCAAAGATAAGAGGAAAAAGATATTTAGGGACACATTGAAGAACCCCTGGAGCTGGCCCCACTTTGCTGCTTTTGGAGTCAGTAGGTAAAATCTGCAGGAACCAAAAGGAAACATTGAGACATCAAATTCAGCTGTTACACCTGAATGAGGAGGCCACACTAACCACCCAATCAATAACCATTCCTACTGTCAAGATGACAGCTGCCAAACCACTCCCAGATCCTCTCAAGGCAAGATTACCTTTGAATCCAGATGCTCCAGGGAGTCCAATTGGACCAGTGGGTCCCACATCACCCTTAATGCCTCGCAAGCCAAGAACACCAGGGAAACCTGGAGCGCCGGTGTCCCCCTGGTCAGAAGCTGGGCCAGGGGGTCCTCGTGGTCCTGGAGGACCTGGAAAACCTAGAGACAGCAGAGTTAACTGGCAAAATCTGTTGCTGGGGCAAAGTAAATTCTGGGGCCATGCCCAGCCTTTCTTTCCGTCTGGGGAAAGACTGGAGTGCCAGATTCTCCAACAAGGCTGTGAACGGGTACCGGGGCCCAAAGCTCCAAACACAAACACACCTGAACTCCCATCAGCACCTGGAACACCAGCATCTCCAGGTCTTCCACGCACATCAGATGGAAGAGAAACTCCAGGTGTTCCTGGCAGGCCAGGCAGTCCCATAGGACCAGGGGGACCTAGAATGAGAAACACAAAGTGAGGGACAACCAAAGGTCTTAATGGATCTTCACAGACACTGACAGAAGCAGTGGCATTTATATTGAGGAGAACAAAGAGACATCTCACTACAGGAGGGGAAACAACAATACTGTGCTCGTCAGGAGAGATATACTGTCAGAAATGTGCAACCAACTGTTTCTCAAAATACAGAGCAACATCACAGATTTCACATTTACCTGTCAAGCTTCTAACCACCTTTGAGGCTTCAGGAATTGTCTCTGGTAGTTCTGCTGACCATGCATAACCCATTAACCTCAGCTGCAATACATCCTGCTTTGACAACATCAGTATTTACCTATGTCTCCTGAGGAGCCTTTTGGTCCAGGGAATCCTGCAGCTCCTCTTGCCAAGCCTGGAGAGCCTTCTTCACCCTTTGTACCTGGGAGACCTGCAGGTCCTTTCAGTCCAGCTTCACTCAGACCTGATTAAACATGGTTAACAAAGATAAGAGAGCCTATTCAAATTGCCTAATAGCAGTCAAATTATTACACAAAATGAGTGGTGATTTAAAAACTAGCCATTTACTACTGTCTCTGCTGTTTTCAGTAGAGCAGCTGGAATTGGTGATTTGGTGCCTCACATGCTACTCTGGTTGTGCAGAGTGAATTTAAACAATCTGTGAGATGCTGAGAGAAAAGCATATGACTGTTCTGGTCTCCCCACAAGCTCTTGCACAAGAATGGGAACATAGCAGTCCTGTGACAGGATCTGCTGCCAGCCTGTGTGCTGTGTGTCTCACTAGGACACACCAGACTCAAGCTTCTGGTCTTTAAATAACCTTGTGGGCTTCATGCTGCAGCACAGGGAGGGAGTTCAGTTTGCACAGACTGCTGCAGAATGCACACAGGCACCAGTGGCGCAGACAGAGGCTCCCTGAAAAGCTGCAGGGAGATGTTCAGCATGCCACTCTGGGAATACACTAAAAGCAGCTCTCTCAGGAAAATTGTGGAGGATCTACATGCTGCAAATCATTGCCTTCTGATAATGTTTTAAACAAAGAAAACACAGGTATTGTTTGATTTGTACTCATGAAGTCTATCCATTTTCATGCATAAAACAGCTGCCACAAATTTCAGGTGCTACTTTACAACATGACAGTAACTAAACAAGTCTTTTTGTTAAGGTCTTTCTTCACTTTTTTACTTTAGTAAAACCCTGTTTGCAACACAGAACTGCATTCCAATTCATACAATTCAAAATATGAAAAAGTCCAGCATAAGCTCCCTAAAAGCAGAATCTGGAAACAAATCAATCAGCCTCTGGTTTTATTGATGCCTTCCTTGAGCTCCATATAATGGAGCAGTACAGAAACATTTCACTGCTAAGTCCAATTCAAAGCAAGCATTTGGTGCTGCTCTGCTCAAATCAGACATCCATTAGAAAGAGTTTTATGATTTCATTTCATTAGTTTTCCAGAAGTGACACAGTCCTTCAGGAATTCAAGGAGAACCATCACCAGAAAAGCCTCTTCAACTCCACAGACTGCATCCTGTTCTTACTGGCAATGAAGAAGAACTAGCTCATGCACATTCAGTGTCCTGAGGTTTTTATTCAGGTCATAATTAAAGCCAGAACTGGGTGAAATGGGGGAATTTTGTGGGAAACATTGCTCTCATGGTGGAGCAGTTACATATTTCCCTAGCTATCACGCTTCTACTAAGTGTTTCCTTTACCTGGTGTTCCAGGAGACCCTTTTGTGCCTGGCAAACCATTCAGACCATTTAAACCTGGAAATCCATGAAAGCCTGAAGAGACATTGGGAACACATAAGTGAGTAAACAGGCAAACAATCTAGTTAGGTGGAAATGCATAAGATGGCTCATGGGGAATATAACACATGAGAAACCTGACACACAGGGGAGCACAGCACGGAAAGCTGTAAAGTCTTCCTTCCCACAAGTGCTATTCACAGAAACTCTTCCCACTGCTCTCTCCAGTTTTACCCTCCACTAGTGATTCAAACAAAGTGAAATCCCTCCCTTTCCAACCATTCCTCTGCTCATTCTGGCAGCTGGTGCCTGCACAAGGCTGCCAGGAGGGAGCTCTGCCCCACGCACAGCTGGCCTGGCACACGCTGCCTGCCCCAGACACTTGGCCAAAACAGCTTTTCTGACCCAACTTCTCCTTCCATGTGCAGATTGCACATCTACCTTTTGGTCCCACTGTTCCACGAGCTCCAGGGAATCCAACAGATCCTGGCTGTCCTGGGGGTCCTGGTGGGCCAGGGGCTCCTCTCAGCCCAGCATTTCCAGGGATTCCTAAATGCAAGCAGAAAAATATTCCTGTACTGCACATCATGTCCAGGCTGAAACAGCTCACAGCTCCATCTTACAGCTTCTGTTCCTGCACTTAACTCATAAGATGGGTGAACAAACTACTATTTAAATAAAGCAAAATCAGATCTAAATCTCTCCTCATGCCACCATTAGCATCACATTTATCAAACTATTTGATGGGGTTTTTTTAATCACAGCAGTGACATTCTTTCATCATCCACTAAGAACAGTGGATGATGAAAGAATGAACAGTTCACACACAAATAACTAATTAAATTGTTTTTCAAATAAAACATTTCAGTAACAACTTTCACTGTTCTCCAACCTTTGATCTTGATAACTATTTGGGAATCTACCTGCTTATTACCCCACAACCCAAAGACACTTGTAGCCATTAGTCTGGGTAGGTTTGGTTCTAGAGAGAAAACAGAAAAAAATGTTGCAATGAAAGAGCTGTGAAGAAACTGCTGCTGCTTGTATCTAACTGAGATCTTCCCTATTTGTTGATGGGATTCCTTTGGGTTTCAGTGTTGCAGGATTCACCATATTTGACCAGCAGGACAAGGTGACACCTTACACTACTGTCAAAGAAAATTCCCATTTTCTTGCCAGACTTCTTGTTTAAGCCTCAGCTGAGACAGGCCAAACAAGCCTAAGGAAGCATCCAAGGTGAGGTTGCCATAGTCACAACATGAGCTGCAGAACTTAGGTGGTCAGTCCAGTACCTGCTGGTCCTTCTTGGCCAAGATCTCCTGGGCTGCCTTTGGGGCCATTCACTCCAGTGTTTCCTGGATAGCCTGGTTCACCCTTGAGTCCTTCTCTCCCTCTCTCTCCTAAAAGGATATAAACATACAAGTCAAACTGGAGGAAGGCATGGAGAGGGTGAGAAACATGGTATGCTGAGGTTGCAGCGCTTGTGTTTGCTCAGCCATCACCTGGGCCCTGGGCTGGACTCCCAGGGTGCCAAAAGCCTGTGCAAGTTCACAGAGAGAGTTCAAGAAGGGAAGTGAACCCAGCATTAGAACTGGGCTGGTCTCACATGTGTTCATCATCATCCAGATTTGTGCGCCACATGGATTCCAGACTCCTCAAATCTTACTTTCAGGATTACAAAAATACTCAAATTTGGCAATGCCAACCTATTTAGTCTCTAGAATTTTGTATTCTTGAAGTGAGCAACCAAGGCCTACTTCACCTGGAAGCCCTGGGTCTCCTCTCTCTCCTTTTGGTCCAGCAATGCCAGGAACACCAACAGACTCTCCCCGTTCACCTGGAAAAGGAAGGAAAGGCCATTCTGTCATTGCCTGTGGACATCAGTTGCCAGGGCTTGTTTCAGAAAATAAACTTTGCTATATTTCAAATTCATGGTGTAAACAAAGGCAATAGCAAATGATGCACCTGAGTCTGAAAATGCTTATAACCATCAATGGATGTGGATCCACTAGTGCAAATGCACAAGACAGACATTTACAGGTAATTCCACAACATCCTGCACTTTTGACATGAGGAGATGAGAGAAGAGTGTGCTTCTTGCACTGTCCAACAGGCTTCACACAGTGCTGTGGCCAAACTTTCAGAGGACCATAAAGTATTTAGGCTTGGTATGGGTCTTGTCTGAATGAAGACCCATTTCAAGGGGATATGTACTTGGAGCCAGTCACTGGAGAGCAATGCACGCTTCCAGAACATTATTTATTTCTTTGTGTCATTAATATTAGGGCTGTGTATAATGAAAGACCATATACACTGTGAAAGACTTTTTACCCTTTGGACCAGGAAGGCCAATAGGTCCTGGGAATCCAAGTGTTCCTGTGGTGCCATCTGAACCCTGAAAGAAACCAACCCAACCAAAATTAGTCTTTGCTTTTTATTCTTGTTGTTCCAAACTTGGGTCATGTGGAATTACAGAATACAAAGGTGTAGGAAGAAATACTATGTAAAATGCCATTTAATGAGCCAAACAAAACAATCTGGAAGATTTATAAGGAAAAATCCTGTCAGCTTCTGCTGCTGAGCTACAGAAGTACCAATTAGAACACAGGATTTTCCAGAGAGCACCCAGAGAAGAAGATGATACTTAAGAAGGTATTTACCCTCTCTCCTGGCATTCCTGGAAATCCCATGATACCGTGTGCACCCTTCTGTCCTGGCAGGCCAGGTTGTCCAGGTGGACCAGGGAAGCCTGGGTCACCATGAAAACCTTTCTCCTTGCTTGGTGACCCAACTGGACCAGGGAGACCAGGCTGTCCACGGCTTCCTGGGATTCCTTTATCACCTGGGTAATACAGAAGAGTGGAATTTCATTCAGAAATACAGACATCCAGCTCATTTGGGTAAGCTGACCTGTTACCCTAAACTCCCCTAAAGAGGAAGAAGGGATGGCATTGGATCTATAGAACTTCGAAGGAAAACTGTTTTCTCAAAATTCAGAGCTGCCATATGCAAGTCTTGCTAGAATGGGAATGGCAGAACAGAAAACAGTAACCCTGTAGGCACTGCCAAAAGGACAGACCATGCTCCACTGGTAACAAGCCCAGATACTGAGCAACTGATACCAGCAACTAACTGCAATGTGAAATACCTCTGGGTCCTGGGAATCCTCCTAGTCCAGCTAATCCAGGATCTCCTTTGTCTCCTTTGATTTGCAGTGCCTGTTCTGAAGTCCCAAGAACAGGAAGACCTGGTGGACCTATATCACCTCTGTCACCTGAAGAAATAAAAAGTCAGGAAATCATCTTGCAAAATAATCTAGCAGAGAAAAACAGTACTTCCACGTCTCCTGCTGCAAATTCATTAGTAATTTTTGGTAAACAGGCCAAAGTATTGAAAAATAGATTACGATATTTGGAGGAATGATACCAGACACAGACATCTCAGAATTGCCTCCTAAGTCCCTCTGCTGCACAGCCAACAAAAGCCATTCAGCTGTTTCTCACCTTTTTGACCTTGAAGTCCCACAAGTCCTGGACTTCCTTTTCCTCCAGCTGTGCCAGAAGCTCCTTTAAACCCATTCACTCCAGGGACACCAGGCAGTCCTGGCATGCCAGGGAAGCCAAGCAGGCCAGAAGACCCTTTCTCACCTGCATAGAAATGTTGAGAAACAAAAAGGGAATATCAGCCTCTCCTGGTACATTGCACACCTACCCTGGGGCAGGTAGAGGCTGCCTGGGTCTGGCCAATCCCCCAAATCTGGGTGCTTAAACAAGCACAGGGCACAGGCATAGCACTGTCACTTCTGCCACAGGTCTCCCCTCATAATACTTTCAACCAGCACTTCCCAGTTCACCTCTGAGAGCCTGGTCTGCTTCCAGTGGAGACCAAACACAAACCATTTCCAAGAGAATAACATGCAGTTCCACAGCTCTATTGGTTTGTGTTATTCTCCAGGTAAAAAACTACTGTATTGGTGCTTAAAGATCACACAGTTTGTAAATTTTTACTTCCCATTTGATTTGTGCTTGATTCTCTCCCTTCTTTCTATAAATTTCATTCACTGTTCATTTCTTCATTTTTCTTGTCTTTCTATTTTGATTTCCACAATCCTCTGTCCACAAGAACCTAAGACCTTTAAGATAGACTTCCTTATGAACATTATTGATAATTAAATCCATAATTTGTAACTTGGCAGCAAAATAAATGCATCCCAACACTAGCTGGGGATTCATTCCCTTCCAGCAAGCTGGGCCTAAAATCAGTACCAGCAAGGTTATTTTTTTGTGGGCACAACAATCTCAAGACTGAAACACCTACCTTTCGGCCCAGAGAAACCTGGGTGTCCATCTTGACCAAAAGGCCCAGGTGGCCCTAAGAATCCTCTTTCCCCAGGAGATCCTGGAGCACCATCAAGACCTGGGAAGCCTTTCATACCAGCAGGGCCTTGTGGTCCTACATCCCCAGCCACACCTTTGACTCCAGGAGGTCCTGAATCAATAGAAGAAAGAACTCAATAGAGGATATTGCACCAAACCAGGACAATTTGTGGCAGCTTCCCAAGCTCTTTAAACACAGAGTTGTTTTTAATGACAAATGGACCTTATGGCACATGCAGCCTACTAGAAGGCATAAAAGCTTAGAACTGCAAAAGCATTAGTCATCTAATAATAAAGTACCTACAAGGAGGGTTACTGCCTACATCACTACACAACTGGCAAGAGTGAAACCCCTTATTTTGACCACCACTGACCTGTAATGCACAGTCTTACCTTCATCATCAAAACAGCCAAGACAGAATGGGGAGCATCATTAATGCCAGCTTCTGCTCCCTACCCCATCATCTGGTGACCCAGAGATCAATCAGCTAGACAGGCTTATTTTCACAAGTTCTTTTTTCACCTTGGTAGTTGAACTGTACTTCTCAAGAGCCAATTGCTCACTACAGGAACAAGCTGATTGTGCTGTCACAAAACCAATACCATATGCACTATTTTGCCTCTAAATGTTTCTAGCTGAAGCTTTGTAATGGTTTACAATCTTAAACAAAGGCTCAAACCATTGAAAACAGAATGCTCAGATCCAAAGGAAGGAAGAGAAGGAAAACTCAGGTGGCTTCTGAAAAATTACATTTGCTGCAGTAGCAGTCAATAGTCAAGCTCTGTTATACTCAGGGCTTTGTGCTACAACCCAGCATCTTTTTAAGAAGGTGAAAGAGCTACCTTATTTAAGAAGACAAAGAAAACACACACACACTTAAAATCTCTACATATTAATGATTTCTTTATAGGCTTGAGGCTTTGTTGCTGTCTGAGCATTCTCATTACAATGGTTCTTTGCCTTCTGCGTTGATTAGCAATGATAAGGGGTATCACCTATGGTCAATGCAATTCTTGTAGCATTAAAAGCTGGGTTGTTAGTCCATGAGCTTTTATGCTACACTGCATTTTCTCACCTTGACAGCCTATGTGAAGAACCCATAACCAAACAGTGTGACATCAGAAATGGAGAGTTGATGATAAATGGAATAGAAACATGGTGAAGGAAAAAACAGACAAAATATGTAAACAGAAAGAACAAGGCTACAAAAGAAATTAATGATTCAAGGAGACAACAGCTGCAAAAAAACTTAGTTATTTGGAGCTTAACATCCTAGCAATGGGAGGTTTTTAAAAACAGTTGAAGAAAAGTCAAATATGGCATACAGACCATAAATGTGAAACAATAGAGAGGCAGAAGGAATGTCGATCCTAAAATTTTTAAAAATTTAAAACTCTCTAATTTTCATGGAAAGTGGTGTAACTGCTTTCATTCATTTGTTGCCGCTGTGCTTCAGCACTGTCATTTTACATGTCAGAAGAGCACTTTTATGTCCCAGACTATCATCTACCAATTCCCAGGTCTCTCTTTGCTTGGTTCTCAAATCTTTCAAATCCTGTTAGGAAACACTTCAGTCAGTGCAACTTTACAGATACTGCTCTACTCAAGTGGTGGGTTTTTTCCTCTGAAGTGAAGGAAAGTAAAGCTCTCTTCTGGCTCCAGCAAACAGAAAGACAGAGAAGACAAGTGCTTGTCCTGAGAAAGTAAACAATTTTTCAATCTAAATCACATTTCAAGCAACCTCAGGCAATAGAAATTAATTGTCATGAAAATGGGAAATGAAGATTAGTCAATGATACAGCCAACATGTAAGAGCAAAGATGTTAAAAACATCATGACATTTGAGATGCTTTCTTTCTTTCTGCTGTACTTCCTACAGCATTGGGGTAACATTTCCTGGCAGGAATTGCTCAGCAGTCAGAGCCAACAGGCTCAAATTCTGCACTGTTACCCCTAAACAGAGGTAGGAGCTCACTCCGAGCAAACGCCAAACTTCTCCCACACTTCAACACCACAGAGCTCAGCTCAGCTCCTTGTCTTCATTTGAAAACAGTTCATACCTGGTGCTCCTGCCCGGCCAGCTGACCCCAAGGGTCCTGGTTTCCCCTTAATGCCAAAAGGACCTCCAGGGCCAGGAGGACCCCGCAATCCAGGGGCACCTGAATATCCTGGATGGCCCTGTTCACCTTTAACACCCAGGAGGCCTGGTCTTCCATCCAGCCCTGGAAACAGAGAGATGGGAGGTTACAGAACAAATAAAGCAAAACTCACACTTTTAATTAAAAAGTGAGTTTTAATAAAAGCCTTTGAGTTGCATTAGATTCTAAGAGAAAAACAGCAAATCACCATCTATGAGCAGCTCAGAGGAGATGCATTATCTTAAAGAGACTGGAAAGAGGAAGTGTCTTGGAAAGAAAAACAATTTGATATTCCCAGATACAAGCAATATCAGTGCTTACCTTTTGGTCCTGGAAATCCAATATCACCTGTAAGCCCTTTATCACCTGGGAGTCCAGGTCGGCCACGCTCTCCCGGGGTTCCACTCTCAGCACCAAATACATCTCCAAGAGCTCCTTTTATTCCAGCTAAGCCTGAAGCACCCATTTTCCCAGGCAAACCATCTGTTCCATCCAGTCCTGGAAGTCCTTGTGAGCCTTGCTCTCCTCGAGGTCCAGGGAAGCCTTAAAGAGAAGATCCATAAAAGTCACTCAACAGAATTACAGAATACTACTTTCAATAGCATCTCAAATAAAATATACATTTAAAAAATTTCCATTAAAGAAAAAGTTGCTTGAAAAGTTGCAAAATATTTCAGTACTGAATTAGAAACAATAACTGGTGATAGAAAGTGATGAAACTGCTGAAAGGTTTAGGTTTTTTGGGCTTTTTTTTTCAAGAAAAGAATACTGTAGAAGTGTGTAGCTGCAGCTATATAAAGCATTCCAAGCTTGGTTTCACTAACGTAGGTTAAGCAAAAGGACAAAACCCCTGACCCTGATCACCTTTGCTTCTTGGTCTTTCTTTACACAACCATCAGAAATTCCTATGGCTAAAATGAGTCCAAGCACTGTGTACAGTGTGCCACTGTGTACAGAGTACCACAGGGCTGAAAATAAGTGTTGCACTAAATTTGTGGTTAACCTAAACTGGAACAAAGTAGTGACAATGGTCTCTGGAGAAACCAACTGTTGACTGTTCTCTTTTCTCCCAGTAGATACAGTGTTACAGGCAGGTGATAAACACCCTGAATATTTCCTTTGTTTTCTCCCAAGCTGCAATCACTTGCTTGCATTTGCAAGGAGCACAATTGAGTGTTACTCAATGGAGCATTATGATTGTATGAAGCAGAAGTGGCCAAGAAGGTCAGATAACTCTTTTGTTAAAGTATTGTACACATTCATCAGACAATAAAAAGAACTCCAGCAACTTCTCTCTTACCAGGTTCCCCTTGCAAGCCTATTATTCCTGGAGACCCTGGCTGTCCTTTAGACCCATGTAACCCAGGTTGGCCTGGAATGCCAGGAAAGCCTTTGCTGCCTTTGGGACCTAAGGGTAAATATATAGTTATTAATAATATCAACAAACGAATAGCAGAAGACAAAAACACTGCACAAGAAAACAGGATCAAATCTTTTCTGCAAAGCTGGTGCTGGATACACCATTTAAGCTAAATAAAGTCTCAAAGCTATGGCTGTTCACGACCTACATACACACAGAAGCAGAGGGTTTCTGTTCAAGGCTATATGAAGGCTACAAAATGGTGCAGTCAATATGACCCTCCATGGGATTTAGGCCTAGTCTCTTAGGGAAAAAAAAGGACATTGTTCTGCCACTTAACCCTCTGGAATAACTATCACTTGGAGGATTAATTAGGAGGTATTATCTTCTTTGACAAAGAAGTGCTGCTTGGCAGCCAGCCAGGGCATTACATCATCTTGTCTCCCTACCTGGCAGTCCTGGAAAGCCCGGAGTCCCTGGGGGCCCATATGCTCCAGGAACTATGCAGGGCAAGGTGATACCTACAACAAAGAAACACTGAGGTTGCACACAGCCCCTCTCAGAGACAGAGGAGGAACATTGAGTACCCAGGTGTTTTTTACAGGACACATCACAAGTGGCTTTGAGTGAACTTATGCACATCGAGCACAGCTGATATCTCAAATATGAGATGTTAAATAAAAGGCATTCAGAGCCTTTAATTGTCTGACCTCATCCCCAGTACTGACTTGCTGCATGACCAGTAAAAGTTAGTATCTCCTGCTGTGGACTTCTTGCAGCATGAGACCCAGGATTCCACCCAGTGACTTGTCCTCCCTCTGGCAGGGGCTCTGTGACTCCAAGAGGCACAGCAGTAAATTGAGTACCATTTGACTTGCAGCTTCACCCTTTTAAAAGCAAGAGCAGACCCGGCAATACCTACCTGGAGGGCCTGGAAGACCTGCTTGTCCTGGAAACCCATCCAGTCCACTGTCACCTGGTGGTCCACGAACTCCACTAGGACCTGGGTATCCAACACCAGGAGAACCAGTTTCTCCTCGATGGCCCTTGGGGCCAGGTAATCCTGGCAGACCTTTTTCACCTGGGAAACCCAGTCCACCATCACCCTGTGCACAGCAAAGACAATTACAGCTGAAAATCAAAGGGATGCAGAAAGAATATCCACCACTATCATTTTAAAAAGTGTGTAAGAGTTTGGTTGGTCCTGTACAAGGTTCAGGTGATCCTGAAAAGATTTATAGAAATCACTGTAAATTGTCCATCTTTATTTTAAAATGCAGCAAAACTTGGTGACTATTACAAAGAATATTTTATGTTGTATTTGCCAAAATGCAAATATTACAGATTCTGAAAGATATTTACTTGATAAGATTCTGGTGTGATTTTTTTATTTCAAGATTTCACTCATAATTATACCTACAATGTCTTTTGTCTTTTAGGATTCAACATAGAACAGCGTTAGGGTCTACTGAAGTTTATCTTTTGATAGAGGCATCAGGAATGCCAATTATTAATCCTCACCAAGAGATTTCTGCTCAGGGACTGTGAGCTTTTTATGTATTTGAAGATTCACCACAGAGCTAATCACGACTAGTTTGCCAGGCCTGGCTGTTTTCTCTGCTCCTTATTCCAGTTCTGAAGCACAGCTCTACGTTAATCTGAACTTACTGGAGGGCCTGGTGGGCCTGGCAAGCCTGGAAGTCCATCCCTGCCCGGAGCTCCTGGGATGCCTGAAGGTCCCCTGGGTGCCGTCGCACCGCGGTCCCCACGAGCACCCTTGACTGTCGCATAGGATGGATCCCCTTTTTCTCCCTTAAGGCCTGGAAGTCCTTGCTGGCCAGCTGAAGCCTACAGACCAATAGATAAAGAAAAGGAATGTGCAGAGAAAAGGCTTTGCTTCTTAAAAATGTCATATGAGGACAGAACACAACGACCAGATCAGAAAGGATCTCCAGAGGGTTTCCTACTGTATACATTGACTTGGAAGGGGAAAGAGGATGGTTTGTTTTCAGCTGTTTCTACTGTCACTACAGCTCCACAGAGGCAAGCTAAACCTTGGTAACAGTGACAGCAATCTTGCATAGCATCTGAGAACATTACATCACTCATGATATAAAGAGACCCAAGTAATTAATCTTCTTCCCTGCTGCTTGGTGTGCTGCACTTACTGACACTGATAAAAATAAAAAAGACAAATGATAGTCTCTTTATGGAGTAGGATTTTCAAAAGTAAATACTTGCAATGAGCAATGCTCAGCACTTTGGAAAATCCTTTTATGGTTGCTGTTGGATAAAAAACAGAGCTCAATTCTCATTGATGTATTTAGCACACAGCAGTTAGGAAGCAGACTCCATCTGTGGTGCACAGTTTTTATAGCTATGAGCAATGATGTGGAAAGATCTCTCTGTTTGATTTTTCACATCTTCTCTCCATGCACATGTACAACTGCTTCCCCAGCCAGCCCTCACTTAGGAAGAGCCCTGGGTCTAATCCATGTATGTCTACTTCCAAGAAGGCCTGGGATGAATAACTCTTACTGCTTTTCTTTTGACTGATGAATGTCCAGATGTCAGAATTTAAGAACCATTTGTTCTCCCAGTTTTATAGCTGATAGTATCTCTACTTTCAGTTTCTTTACACAGATCAGTTTCTCAGTTGCTTTTTTTTTTTACTCCAAACAAATAGAAGCAATTATGGGAAAAAAAGTGTTATTTCACTACATTCAAGAGCAGCAATTGCCCATGGCCACAGGTCACAATAACCAACACAAACTCCTCCTGCCTTACCGGAGGGCCTCGCAGTCCTGGTGCTCCCACAGAGCCTGGGTCTCCACCAACACCTTTGGCACCAGGTACACCAGGGCTTCCTGACGGACCTGGTGGACCTGAGATGCCTTTCAGACCAGCTCTTGTAACTCCTCCATCACAAGCACAATCACCTGCCTCTCCTGGAAAACAGTCAACACTCCAAATTGAGTTTCATTTGGATAAAGACCCTGTTCTTTATCCAAAAAGCAGTATTTGATTCAATTAAGACAAAGCCATTCTCATATGATTTGATTTTATGCCTCCTCTGCTCAGGTGATGTGAGTGCCAAGCAGGTGGAGCTCAGGTTTTCTCCAGTTTAATTCCCATGCAATGCCCACCACCAAATAACCATGTGTGGCACAAACCTCAGCACTTCTAGACCTCTTCCCAAAGGTTTAAACTTTCCTAAACAGATGGATTATGGGGAGTTTTAGGGAGGTCTTGTGTATTTTTTAAGAGACAGTTATCAGAGAAAACAAATCCATACTCCCCCTCACAGTACATTACAACAACCCCCTGAATTGTTACTGGTCATGGACCCAGTCACCAAGCACAGTGATATCTGTGTCATCACGGCTTTTGCTGCTGGTTCTGTCACACACTAAGACCCAAATTCTCACAAATTCTAGCACAGAGGAGAATAAAATTAAGTTCTTCTGTCATTTACAGCCTCTATTGCAAAAAGCAGTGAATAAGATTTTATTTCCAAGTCTCATAGCTTTAAAGTATAACTTACTTAGTGAATTTTCTGTGTAAGATATGTTAATCAGCTAATTTGCCTGAGCAGAAGAAGAAATATGATTTTACTGACAGTGCTGGGCACAACTCTCTAAATTGCAATTTGGCTCCTTCAACCCCTCCTGTGATTCGTCATAAAGACACTTACAACTCATCCCTTAGGATATTAACCACGTGTAAATATCTTTCAGCCTGATGAAAGCTCTCTCAAAACAAGAGTCAATTACCTTTGTAGCCCTTTGGACCCAAAGCTCCTGGCAGCCCTCTTTGCCCAGGCTCCCCTGGGGCCCCAGTCCTTCCACTCAGGATTATCACTGGGGAGAATGAAGGGCCTACATGCACAAAGAAGGAAGGAAAAGCCATGAGAAGGCTGATCTCCAGCTCACCGCTGACTTACAAAATCAGTGATGCAATTGGCACCAGATGAAACTGCAACTGTAGACATAACACACAGAGATGGGTCTTGGTTGGTACCACTCATGGTAGTTTTGCAGTTCTCTGCCACATTTGTTTCTAGCTCTTCATACAGAAAAGCAAAAGTTCTCACAGTGTGGATGCAACAGAGTTTCATTCCTCTACTCTGGCACTGTACTTTTTCACAGATTTACCAGCTGCCCAAAGAACTCACCAAACTGTGGACAGGTAGTGTAAAGAATGGCAAATGACTCTCATTCAGTGGTTGAAGCTCAGGAAAGATATCAAAGGGCAAAAGGGTTAAGGGGACTTTCCCTGTCCCTCACTTCATGACTGCAGGATTGCTGTCTAGATCGCTTTATATGCTGAACAGAATGAAACATAAGTTGATGGAAACAGCAGCAGAAAGCAATCAAACATAATCTGAAACCACACTGTCTGAAAACCCCTCCACTCTGTGACAACAGTGAGATGGAGTGCTGACCAGCACCCTCTGATGCTTCATGGAAACAAACTGCAGCCATCAGCTAAACACAGCTACAGGAGCTTTACAGGCTCTGCAGAAAAGTGAGCCAGATTTGACTAGCAAACAGTTACTGATAAGAGAACACTTATTTCTTCTCCACACAGAAAATGGTTTTATCAGACCATGCCCACTGGCTCCATCACTGGAGTGTCCCCTGTTCTGAAGGGGTGGCTCTCAAAAAAAAAACCAGCTTAGGAAGAATGGTAAACCACAGTTTTGTAAACTCAACCATGATCCTGTAATACTCAATTTCTGAGGAAAACAAAACAATGCACAATTAATTTAATCTGGACATCCATGCAAATGAACATGTAAAAACAAAATCTAATTTCCTTAGGTCAGGAAACTGTCTCTTCAGGCATCCTATCTGACTCCTGGTACCCAAACTACCTGCTCACAAGACAGACATTTACCTCAGGTGCTCATAAAGTCATGGTCTGTTCTTTACTTAAGCAAACAGGAGACTAGCCTAGACCTTCCAAGCCTTTGGTGTCATAAATTGTGCCTACACAACTTTGTGCTTCAGTCTCTCAGGCTACCACGCCCAACAATAATTAGGTCTATTGTCTTGATTTATAGGAGTGTCAACTCATATACATAAGTTTGTGAGCTACAATCACAATGAGGTGTCAGTCAAACATTTACAATTTGCAGATGAATAATCCTTGCTGGCAAAGAATTAAATATATAAATGATTATTTACCCTATTTCACTCTGAATCTAATACAAAAACAGATGTAAAAATCCTACATACGTGGTGAGCCAGGCAATCCTGGTGCTCCTGGCAGACCTGGTAAACCACCCCTGCCGGGAGGGCCTGGTATTCCAATTGTTGCTCTTCCTGGTTCTCCCACTTCACCCTTCACTCCTGGAATACCTGGAGACCCTCCAGGGCCCATTCCATCTAGACAACAATGACACAATTAGCAGCTCTCCAGCAGCAAACACATTGAAGTAGTTTTAGTGTTAAGATAATTACCATTGTACCCTGAACTGCAATCATGTTAGGACAGAACAATTCATACTTTTTCGCCAAGGAAAACCTACCAATTGGAGGGATCAACTGGCCCCCATTTACACACTCTTTTGGTGATCCAAAAAACTTCACAGCACTGCATTTAAGTCCCTATGATCAATCAGACAATTAACTATGTAAAGACTGACGGGGGTTTATTTTCTGATTTTCTTGGTAGTTCCCAGTCCCTGGATTATTGCAGGCCAGAATTTCTCTTTTGAGTGAGACCTTGTATGGGACAAATAGGTTGCACGCCCAGTGCATCAAGCCAATCAGTTAGCTCTTTATTGCAAATATAAGAAGTCATTAAAAATTTTCAGAAACATTGATCATAATTTAAAAGGTAGGAAAAGTTCATTCAGAATGGAAATCAAACCACAGCCTCCTACACTGCCACACCAAATATTCAGACATGAAGATTTACCTGGGCTGTAATAATTGTGGCACTAATTCTGCTCCCATCCACATCAACACAATTGGCATCCCTATGTGTCATCCCTGCCTCCTATTTCTCATACAGCAGCGTGCAAATCAGGCAGCTGACGGAGCAGGGAGAGGCTCCAACACCTTCACCATCTCCAGGCCAGTACCCAGAAATTTCCCACAAAGCCCACAGCAAACAGCTTGCCAAGAGCACTGGGAGCAGCTGCTTTACCTCTCTCCAGGCCTGGGAACCCTGGAGCCCCTGGAAGGCCTGGCAAACCGATGATCCCTTCATCTCCTGGAGGGCCAGGTATTCCCGGGTTTCCAGGGTCACCTGGGGCACCTATCAGAGAAAGAGGAAAGCAGGGAAGAAAATCTCATCAGAATTTCTGCTGAAATACTGTTCAGTCAATTACTGCAGTGGAAAAGGCTGCCAAGCTGTGAGCGGGAAGTCTGTTAGTCAAAGTTAACAATATTGGGAAAAATTCCTCCTGAGCTGTTACAGAGGTTGTTTCAAACTTGACTACATGTGAAGGAGAAAGAATAGGAGAGAGCATACAATTTGTCCCCTCACCTTTATGGCTTCAGAGACTGTTCCCATGCAGGCCTCAGTCAGCTGTGGCACTAATTAAGCTCATTTTTCTCAACAATATTCTTACCTCACTGGACAACAAATAACAGCAGAATGACATTTGGAGCACCCTTTACCATGCAGCACCAAGCAGCCATTTTTCCTTGGTACACTGAAGACAGATTGAAGTGTGTCTATAGAGTAGACACAGCACTTGCCCGTGCTCACACACAGTCTGTCTCCCAGGCAAGACATTTCATTCTGCCTGAAACCCATCATTCTTCAATGTGGGGATGAATGACTTTCTTTAAATTCTGAAGTTATAAACAAAGAACTAAATGTATGTGTAGCCAAACAATACAGAAATGAAGAAAAAATAATAAGGGATGGATATACAATGTGGGAAAGAGTTAAAATACAGTAAGAAAGAAAGCTGGATCAGAAAAAGTGCTTTAGATGAGTTCCAAGACAAAATGGAAATGTGTACCTGAAATGACTACACCTTCCTTGTCAATAATGACAGGTGGACCTGGGGGACCGATGTCACCTAATTCACCCTGTAAAGAAAACAGATTCATACCACATTCAGATGGGTGATGGAGAGGAGGCTGCTTGTCAGGAAGCAGACTTTATTATGGTACCAATGTCTGCAGCCATTCACTGAGTAACCATCATTCTTTGTCTTGCTGAAGAATTCACTTTGTTCTGCTATTCATAATCATCTGCTGTCCTGACTTACATCGTTCCTGTCTGATGAAACTGATGGCTGCTTCAGATAAGATGGCTGCTGCTATCCAGCTACCCTCTGAAGGTCTCCAATTACCTCAATAGGAAGCACAGACACGTCTATACAATGTGTGCCTGGAGACCAGTTATGTCAGCACACTGACCAGCATCAGGTAGATAATATCTGATCACTTCGTGGTGAAAGCTGCTATGAGCTATCTCATTTTTAAAAGCTTTCATCACTGCAGCTATCTGTTGCCTTGGAATACTGAATTTCAATAACAGAAGCTTACAGAAAAATTGATTCTTTCGTAAAATCATCCAGGTAGAACAAGCAAGTTATGACAAACTGCAGTCTCATTCCTTCCTCTCACTGACACTCTCAAAGAGTATCAGATCCTCTTTGAAATCACAAGCACAAAATTTGACTGTTGTCCAAATTGCCATCATATTTATCATATAAGCACCATGCAGTGAGCCAAGGCAGTGCATGCTTTGTTGCTGCTTCCAGTAATACTCCTCTGTACAGAAACATCTAACACTACTCCTTCCATGTACTCTGCACAAAAAGTCCCTTCAGTACTTGCATCTTACAAGTCTGCAATCTTGGTGGCAGATCAGTGTTTTCACACCAAACTACTACCCAATCATTTTCCACTTGGTTTCCAGCTGTCTGACTGCCCAAATTGTAAGATACCCAGAAAATGTCTGCTATGCATCACCTATACTTAGTACAAGAAATTGAACATGTTCTCAGGCCTGTCCATACTTGTAGATCTCTGATCCAAGACCTCAGATAGCCTTGGCAACTATCTTAACATTGACTTACTTCCACCTAATCTTGCCTCAACAGTCCAATAAATATGGCATTGGTGTAAGGATAAGGGAGACCAGAAAGGCTACACCTACAATTCTAAGTAATGAAGTTCAACGATTAACATTGAAAAATTATTAAAATACCCAAGTGTTCATGGCTTAGCAACCACTCATTTTTATGCTTAACAATAAAGTGAACAAGGAAGTGAAACGTACTGAAAATGACAGTGATATAGGGGCTAACAGAAGGTTTGATTGGAGCAATGATAGTTATTTATTCATGCAAATACCTTTAAAAAAAAGTGTTTTAGTGAGAAGTTACCTTCATGCCTTCGACTCCATCCAGTCCTGGATAGCCTGGAACACCTGGATGGCCCTGCAAAATCCCATAAGGGAACAATGATACACACTGAGACAAGAACTGGCATTATTTTTTAGCTGAGACATCTGCAGAGCCTGGACTCAAATCACAAACCGAATTCTTTGTCCTACCAAACATTTGAAGAAGAATTAAAGAAAGAGAAAATTGATGGCATCAATTTCTCAGCACTCACAAAATACCAGAGTCCTTCAGGCCTCCTTGAGCTGTGAAGATGGTGAGAACTTGTGAGCAGGCTGAAGGTGTGCAAATCAGGAGAACACATAGGAGTTCTCACAGAACTGAAGAAATGCTTGCAAAATGAAGAATCTAAAACATTCTTTTCCTTGTCCCACACATTTTGCCCCCACTGGTTTCCCTTTCTAAAAAATTATTGGCACCAAAACATTTAAAGTAACACTGGGAGACACAGAATCTACTGATTTTGTGGACTTTCTACTTAGCTTAACTATTTCAATAAGGGAGGTATCTTTATCCATCAGAGAATTTGAAGCCACAATATAAGGAAGTCAGTAGATCTTAAGCAGTTAGAGGGCTTCTGTACCTCTTAAGTACAGTAAAAAATAGAAGAAATTTCACCTTTCTCCCTGGAATTCCTTCAGATCCATCCAGTCCCAAAAGACCCTAGAACAGCAAAGACATTAACTTTTAGAGCCTCCATCTCAGCTTGATCAGGCTTCAAATATCTCAGCATCAAAGAATTAAAAGTTGAAATTTTCAAAAGGAGCAGCTACCACTGCTTTTCTTATCTCTCAATTACTAACAATCACAATGTAATGAATTTTTAAAAATAACTGATAAAAGCAGGCTTATCTTATTTAACCACTGTTTTTCTAACTGGCAGTTCAAGTTAAGAAAGTCATGGTGTCTCACCTTACTGGGAACTTAGGTGTTACTTTGTAATCACAAAACCAATAAATTTTAGTGTGGTCAAGACTTTCTATCAGACAGTTTATTCTGCACACACAGAACAGAATGTCTTGGTCTTCCAGTTGTGTAGGAGCACATCACTGCAGGGAATGCCTCTGTTGATGAAAGGCCCATTCATGTGTTTGAGAACAGACATTTGAAGACTTTGTGAAGTTACCTACCCTGCCACCTGGTAAGCCAGGCACACCTTTTTCTCCTTTTTCTCCAACACCTCCAAAGCCCTGAGGAAAAATGTCAACATTAAATCTCTATGATCAATTTGGAATTGAACAGCACATCCCTAAGTAAAGGGAACACAGACACATTTATTTATACAAACAGTACAACAGCAAGACAAAGAGAACTGACTGTTTCTGCTGGGACTACTTTGTCCCAGAAAGGAAAGCTTTTATCAATCAGACTTGGCAGTATGTGCACACAGTACCTGCTTTATTCCCCAAGACTTCTATCCATTGAAACCATGGCATATATTTCAGTAGCAAATGCAAGTGACCCCATGTTATAGACAGCAAAGACCTGCCAATGCTACTCTGTATTCTATTCCACATTGAGAAATTCTTTCAAGTCTCATTTCTTAACAGCAGCAGCTCAAGGGAATGCTCAGAGCACGCTTTTCCCTTCCAAAGCCCAAGAATGACACAAAACTAGCATTTTCACGCTCAACACATGGAAATGTTTGGTGGCTTTCCCAGTCAGCAAGAAGTATCAAATCCAGAGATAGAACACCAGGATTTAATTTCAGCAAGAGTTACAGTAGTTAAGCAATTTCCAGGCTTCAATCCTAGAATTTCTTACGGTTGCGGTTAAGTTAGTACATATGTTCAATTTCACCAGTTTCAATGGGTCTCTTGTGATGCATAAAGCTAAGCATGCTCAGAATGGAACATGTCCAGAAAGGCTAATAACAAACTGTGCTTCATGTGGAGGTTTTTCTTGCACGTATTTCTCCTAAGAACATCTGTACACTGAAGAAACTGGCAAACAATTTATCTTATTAGTCAGAAGTTCCCAAAAACATTTATTTCCTAAACTTATTTAAACAACCTCTGTTTACAAAAAGTTTTAAGCTGGGAAAGGGCTCTCTGTAATTCAGGGGTAAATTGTTTTTCTTAATTCATATAGAGAAGATGCTACACCATGCTGGGTTGACAAGCACTAATATTAAACAGCCCATTTTAACTGGGTGTATATGGATAGAAAGAAAGATCTGCATGTGCTTTACAGCTTTAAAGTAAAATAACAAAATACATGTTTAGATATAATAAAAGGGATAAAACTAGGATTTTTAAAAATGTCTGTGGGACAAGGAACACTGCCATCAAGTGGCCATGCCACGGGCAGAGCTCCGAGCAGGTCTCTGCAAACAGCAGGCTGCAGGTACCGACATGTGGGCAGCTTTGCAAGTCTGGAGGAGGACAGCATTATATGCTTTGTATCTACAGGACAAAAGCCTATCAGATTATAGTTACACTCTTTAAAAAGTCTTGTGAACATTTTTATCAGATCTTCAAAGTTCTCTGGTGCCCAGAGACTCCTGTAGAGGCCTTGTGAGCTATTCAGAGGCTGCTGAACCATCTAACCCCTACTAGGCACGTTAAAAACACTCCTTTGTCCTTACCGGGATGCCAGGCAATCCTTGGTCTCCAGGGAATCCTTGAGGACCTGGCTCACCCTGGCAAGGGGAAAGAGACAGAGACAATCAATCACTGTGCCTGCGAAAGCAAGACCTTCCCCTATCCCCTGCCATGCTCCTGAAGAAAAGCTTTGTCATTTGTTTGCCAGGGAGTGCCCTGGGCTCGTGTCACCGTGTGCTGGACCAGAGGCTCAGCACAGTACTGGGGCACCCCCTGGCCACTTCCCATGGCTTCCAAAGCCACTGCCTGGGAACTGCTGCTCTGCTGTCCACAGCTGCTGCAAGCCACACTGGAGGCATTTCACATCATCATCTGGGAAACTGCAACATGCACAATGCCTCACAAAAGCAGCAGAACAGCTCATGATGAGGCAGCAATGTTTTCACAACTCTGCTTACAAACTCCAGAGTGAGCCCAAAGGAGTGGGGTTTGTTTGAGCCTCACCTCACACTAATGTAAATCGACCAAGTACAACAATCTCCCTCCCGACTTTACACAGGGGCTCAGGCAAGCTCAGACTGGGCTCTCAATACAGCCTGTGTAAGTCCCAGATTAATTCAGAATGCCTAAATTTCATGTGTCTAGAGAATCTTTAACTCAAGAACCACGCAGCTTTTACAAAAACACTGATGACCTAAATACACATCTCAGTAATAACAATGCAAAGGCGAAAAAATCTGATTATTTCAGAGTAGTGTGCACTAAGGGAAAAGAGCTGAAGCTTCCATTTATTTTTCTAACTTGATTTTTTTGCTTCAGCTGACACAATTTCACAGGTTCAACAAAAACCAACTACAGTTCACTTATTTTTAGGATTAATGATGAAAACTTTAAATAGCTTCCAGATTTCTTCTTCTGAGAGTTGTGCATTCTCTGGTGGTCCACAATGCTCTGAGCTATGAATATTTTTATTCAATAACCATTTGACAGAATAAACTGGTACAGAAAATTATTTTGGTTTGGAAATATAACAGATGTCACTGCTCAGTAATTTAGTTCATTCTTGAATGAAAGAGCATGGAGAGGGAGAGAGTTTGTAAACTGAATTTACAGACCTTTTCTCCTTGCTTGCCCTTTGGAAATCCCATGAATTCCAGTATTCCAGTGGATGGTGGGGGACCTGGAGGCCCAGGCAGCCCTACATCACCCTGTAGACAAAAGAAGAAGATATTAACATAGCAGACCATGTTTGATTTTCTATGGAAATGGCCTGCAAATCAGAAGAAAAATGACTTCAATTATATCTCATGTATATAAATCTGTGTGCCTGAATGCTGGCATGGGACTTTGGTCATGGGAATCAAAAGATGAGATAGAAAACCAGAATGAACAAAATGCATCTGTTTCCAAAACCTTGTTGATATAAAACATGACAAGAAAAAGAAAAAGGGTCAGCTATTGAGCCAACAGGAAAACATTGCAGAAAAACTTTGGGGAGAAATATGAAAGAAAAGAAGGAACAATTGGGATTATGGAAGGTAGAGAACTAATTTTAACATCAGCAGAATTAAGTCCCAGATTGAGAACTTGAAGAAGCCCCATTTTGCCTGTGTAAATTCTGACACAGACTGCAAGACACCCATTTAGGACAGTGAGATTATAAATCACACAGCAGTTGACCCAAAGAATGTCATGAAAGCCAGGAAGAATTAAGTCATTGGAATAACTCAATACAAGAAGTGATGGCCCAAAGAAACTGAAAAGTAGAGATTCAAAAGATGTCTAATGACCTCAGGTTTTGATAACCATGAAAATACTGCACTGACTTGAGATTTCCCCTTCTTCTTCTTCACCCAGAAAATACTCCCATTCTTTTTAGTGTATCAACAAATAAGGAAGCAGCAAGATTCTTTGGTATTTGAACTGCCAGTCAGTCCAAGAGAAGAAAATAAAAAGGAAAATAAGAAGATGCTAGAATCTAACCACTTTCTGGAGGACCAAGCTATGATGGAAGTATTATTTCATGCTCTTTCCATAATAAAACAAGTTTCACTAACCTTTTCTCCTTTTTCTCCTTGAAAGCCTAATCCCATGTTACCCTAGGAGAGAAAAAAACCACAGATGAATAAATAATAAAACAACAGCAACAACACCACCCCTATTATCTAAGCCCACAGCACTGTTAAACCCCAAAAATTAGGTAAAAAGAAAACAGGAAAGGTCACTACTTACTTTTGGACCTGGTGGCCCAGGGGGACCCACTGGACCCTAAATGTAAACAAGATCATGATTTTATTCCTTTTGGCTTAATTAGGATGCAAACAACTGGAGCAATGCTGGGATCTGCAGTGGTACCTGAACTTTCCTGTCTCCAAAGCAAAAGCAACACACATGCTCTCAAGTCTTCACATCTCTAATAGCAAAGCTCTTTGGCAACATTGTTAATTAAGAGAAAACTTAAACCCAACGAAAATGCAGTTTGATTTTACCTTTGCCCAACAGAATTCTCTTGTAGGATCTTGAAATAGCAGCTCTAACACAGCTCATGACATCAAAGGCTCCAAACATCAGAGACCAGCCCATTCCCCCAGCCCTGAGATGAGGCAGCTCTCAGGACAGTGTCAGAAGGTGTTTGCAGAGCTCTGCTGGAGCCCTCGGCCACGTCTGCTGCTCTGGATGCCCAGAGAGGAGCCTCTGCCCTTGTGAGCAAATTAAACTAGCCAAGATTGAGCATCCCATGCTAGAAGTCAGCTGTGCTCAGTCTTTCCAGAGGCACAAGCACTCTTGCTCATTGTCATGACACAGGCAGAGCCAAGGGAAAGTGCCAACAGTTTGAACTGCTCTATCAGCAGGTGCAACAGCTGAGGTCTCTTACCTGCAAACCTGGTAATCCTATAGGGCCTGCAGGACCTATTGGCCCTGGAAAACCTTTTGGGCCCTATAAAATGAACAGAGGACAAATAGAGAATGTGTAGAATTTACCCCATCAAACCCCACCCAAAGGGAGTCTCAGGAGACATTAAGTAATATTCCCAATTTAAGTAAGCCAATTTAAATATTAAAGCAATTTATTATTAGATGCACTCTGAAAATCAAAGTTACAGAGTTCAGTGGTAGAAGGGAGTTTGATTTGAAAAATGAATAATGAAATAGATAATAGGAAAAATTGGACTTCCTCTACCATAATGTGGATCCACTCATCCACAAATCTAGAATTGCTTACACTACTGGTATCAAACATATAAATATACTTCCCACTGATTTGAAAAGGGTCCTTGAGAATCCATACCTGAAAATGTACCTACTTAATATTGTTTAAAATCATTGTGCCCCATATTAAACTACTTACAGGAACTCCATCCAATCCAGGAAGACCATTTTCACCCTAAAAATCATAAATGCATATGCAAAAATAAATTACACAACATTATTGCAGCAAACTTTAAGGAAAATCAAACTTTGTATGAATAGAAATATTTGTTGTTAGTTAATATTAGATCAAGTGTAAATGGGAAAATCTGTGCTTCCATATTTGAATTGAGTAACAGTTCCAATTTCTCTAGAGGTCTCCATTTTATTTATGTGTAACAAGAGAAAATAAAGTGGCATTAAAAATATTAATTACAAAACCACTGAAAATACACTATAAAACCTCTTCCTGTATGACTGCTATAAAATATGCAAAAGCATATAATCATAATATGAAATTATCTTTATTTCCCATAATTACAGAAGTAAATTAATAAAGACCTATTTAACTTTTACGAACCTATGAGTCTATATAATGGGGATAGAATTTTTGAAGAGTTCCTAATTTTGACCAGCAAAGTCAGTGTGAGAGGCCTTATATCACAGAGTGAATTTTTAAATATTTTCAATATTTAATGAAGCATGTATGTAAACAGAGAATGTGACTGATAAATTTCTAGTACCTTCCAGTACAAGAAACACTGAGAGGCAGCTGGAATCTCACAGTAGAAGTCGTAACATGCACTGAACAGTAACAGGATGAGCAATGTCTCAGCACCCCAGTATGGGATGAACAAGATCTCTTCAAAGACCAAGCAATTCCAGTTTCTGAGAGTATTTTGTGCTGTCATTAATGAAGTTATTACAAGGCCTTTTCCACAGCTCTGCACTCAGTCACCCAGGACTGACACCAGGAGTAATCAAACCTGCAGCATCAGCCCTGCAACCTGTGGGATGTCAAAGAGTTTCTTGCACTGCATTTTCTCCTGTGTGATGACAAGTCTTACCTTCATTCCTTTAAGACTGCCTTGAGCAAAAACAGGTTCTCCTTTAAGGCCTTTTGGGCCAGGACGACCCTGATTTAAAAAAAAAAAAAAGTAAAAAATAAATTTCTTGAAAAAATACTGCATTGGTTTTGAAAGAATCTCTAATTAGCATAATAAACAAGGCAAACTCCTGGCTCCAGTTAACTGTAAAAGTACCACTGCTGCTTTGTCAAAGAAGCTGTGCTTTTATAAGAACTTAAGACTTCCTGCAGCTCTAGAAAAACAAGGTTCTGCAGACATTTTCTCTGGTATATTCCTGTTTATATAAGATTTCCCTTCCATTTCAGGCTTTTGACAACCTTAGATCCTATTTGAACCTGTTTGACATGGTATAACTCCCCTGTTCATATACACATCAATGCCATTTAGAGGGACCTTGGCAGGCGTGAGGGATGGGCCCACATAAACCTCACCAAGTGCAAGACCCTGCAACTGAGTTGGGGCAATCCCAACCATGGATTCAGGCTGGGCAATGACTGGACTGAAAGCAGCCCTGGAGAAGGACTTGGGGGTACTTGTGGATGAAAAACTGTCAGTGAGTTCACAGCCCAGACAGCCACCCATATCCTGGGCTGCATCCAAAGCAGAAAAGGCAGCACATGAGGGAGGGGATTTCATCCACAGGACTTTAATTTTATCCTCAGAGTGGATAGGAAAATTGAGCTCTAACAATTCTAATAACCTTAGGGTCATTTGGGCTCTTCCTAAGTACTTGGCAGTTACTTCTCCAACAATGTCACAAAAAGCAAATCCTGGTTTAGTGACTAGAGAACACCACATTTGAGTTGGGACGTACAGGCAGTCCAGGTAGGCCAGGAAACCCATCTGGTCCAGAGATGCCAGGACTCCCAGTGGTACCATTGCAGCCATCGAGGCCAGGCAGGCCTCTGGGTCCAGACTGCCCAGGGTGACCCTGTGTAAAGGGAAAGAGAGAGAATGACCAACAGGATACATTATTTTGCTAGTAATACTGCTGTCCCCAGAAAACTGATATCTTCCTTCCAAATGGCAACACAAACAAAAAGAATTGCACAACTCCCAGCCAAGTTCAGTGTATGGCAGAGTGCAACAGAACAAGCTTCTTCAGCCAGCTTTGTTCATCCTCCCTGAAGGTTAAACCCTAGAACACTGGCTGCATTCATCCAATTACCTTTTTCTCCAAGGGACAGTTTTCTGAAGTACATAACTTGTGCATGAGTAGGTCCCAAAAGGGACCATCCCACAGCAGTGAGAACCATATGGAATGTAACAGTGTCAAACAGCAGGCAAGGGTGCACCTGACACCAGGAATGGAAGCTGCTCATGTGAAAGAAAGGGCAGACTCAACAATACTGAGCATTTATAATCCAAATCTGCCTGGAGTTTCAGTGACTTCTCTTCCTCTCCAGTGTGGATTCTTTCTTTTAATAGATCAACAGATGTTAAAGCTCCAGTATCAGGCCATTCAAGCAGAACAGCTTTATTTGTTACAATAAACATAAGACCTTAGGCAAAGCAACTGGAAGAAAGATCCAATTAAACTAACAACACTTAAAAAAAGTATTTGCAATGGCCAATTATTAATCAAGTGGAGCAAAATACAATTGTACCTAATTCTGATTTCACATGTCTTTTGCCCTGGTATAGCTCTACTAATTTGACTAGAGTTTACTTAGCATGGTACTAGTGCAAAGGAGATCAAAGTTTGGGACTTCAGGTAGTTTTTCTTCAGTGCCATATGAGTAGGTGAGGGCAGAGGGCAGAAAGGCAGAACTGTCAGTCACAATGCCCAAGTGTCAGGCAGCTCCTCATTCTATACTGCTTTTCCTATAAGTGAGTCCTGTGCCACTCCACAAGATCGTTTTAAGGCAAGAAGAAAAATTAAACTTATGGAGATAGTATCAGTAACTTGACAGTTCTCTCCCCACTCTGTACACAGTGATCTTGACTCATCCCAAAAGTACTTTTGTTTGTTCCCAAAGATTTGTCCTTAAGATATGGCACTAAGCAAGTTATGACTCACATTAGGAAAGTTAAAAAAAAACAAACATGGATAAAATGGAGATAAAGCAGAACATTAACAATCCTTCATGCCTGACACTTAAAATAAAACACATTTACAACACTAAAGGTCTTCCCAGTCCAAGCCAACAGCATATACTGTGATGGAACTCAATGAGAACTTCGCAGTAATGTAAAGCTTTTTATCTAAGGCTCTTTAAATACTTTGAAAAAATGTGGGAATGCTATAACCTAATTTTATAGATGGGAAGCTTGGGACACACGGTAGCAGAGTGATTTTCTCAAGGATGCAGAACAACTTAGACCATAATTATGTAATTACTCGGGCTGATCACTGGCCTCAGCTGCTGCCAGGACAGCTATTCCACTATTCCACATTGCTGCTTATTCACACATCCAGCCTGCCTGTGCTGGCAGAGTAGGAAACAAACACAGCAGAGAAATAACTGTTCTATTTCTTAATGGGGTTAATTTTCAGTCAGATGAAGTCCTTGGTCCAGCTCACTTGGCAACTGCATTGAGATTTGTGCCAACAAAATTGAGAGAGACCTGATCTGCTTTCTGTCAGTCAACAAGGTACAAACTGAATCAATGACAAGTGCGTCTCAATTGCACAATTAAGGTGGCTCACCCAGACAAGTATAAATTTGAGATTTAACAAGCAATGGAATGAAGTCATCCTAAGGCATTAGCATCAGAGACCACTGCATTAACAGTACCAGTTGCTCTGATGATTAGTCTGCTTGTCAAAATAACCACATCTGGTGTGCAAGCAGGGACTTGCCAGGCTTGGTAAAGCAACTGGAGTAAGCAATTTATTGCCACTTATATTCTTCCTCTGAGAAATTATTTCTTTAATTTGATCCATGCAGGACGTCATAGCCAAGAGCATCAAGCCTCTGACAGGACAGCCAGAGCTGTCAGTGTCTACCAGGTCTTTCACTTTGCTACAGCATAAACAAAGCCAAGAGCTATGAGGGACAAGTGCACATGTATCTGGTTACAGCACAAGGTGACCAGCTGCAAGGTTTAGTGAAGCTGAAAGGGCCAACATCTGCCCCTCAGTGAGACAGCAGGGAGCCAAGCTGCTCCAGCTTTCCTGCTGGCCAAGAGCCAGCCCGTGGCACGCAGCTGCTGGGGGAGTGAGCCATGTCCTGGGAAACGCTTTGGGTGAGATCTCCTAACTCTCAGACCAAGGCAGCCTGTAAGAGGCCCAAAGGACTTTGGTATCCTCTTAAAATGTGAGAAGGGCTTACAGAGAGCGGACATAAAATATGCTGATAAAATATGCTGATTGCTGTGATTTCTTATATGTGCTAAATAAATCTGTGCCCGTCATTTAATCCCATGGCATCCGTGACTGTGGTTCTGTGCCAAAGCCTGACAGAGACTGACACACAAGCACACACACATTCTGTGTCTTTTGCTTTAGCAAAACAATCCACAGGATTTCCTACTTTAAAGCTAGTCTGCAATCAGAGTTCACAGTATTTTGTTTTAAGACCTTTATCTGAGGAGATATTGAACACCCACAACTGACTTCCTTGAGAGTTGCTAAGTCCTGCCTTAAAAGAATCTTTTTCTCAGGGGTTTAAAATACTGATTTAAAGAGCTGGTTTCACCTGAAAAAGTGATGGTTAAGAGTTCATTGCTCTCACCTCCTCTAATTCCTGTTTTGGCAGATGTGCCAATTGAACACAAGCACCTCAATTGACTAAGGCACAAGACTTTCACAGACTTTACTTATACATGTCAGGGTGATTAGTTTACAGATCAGAGTTAAAACACAGGCTGGAGAGATGCTTGTGCTCTCTGTACTCACAAAAGGAGGCATTTGGTGTGAGACAGATAAGGAAATTTAAACTGGTTATCTGGGCCCTCTTAATGTCACTCTTGCTTGTTCACTGACACTGTGATCCCAAGGGGCCTCTTCTCTAAAGCTAACAGTGAAAAGGCAATCCCAACAGGAGAGCTCCACAAATACTTAAAAACAGAGAAACAAATGCAATTAAGGATGAATACAAAACTAATTGAATAAACAGTTTAATGGGTTGCTAAGGCAAGTGGCCTTTCTACAGCCATTGCCAAGTGCTTGCGTTTATTCTAGGAAGGTCACAAAACTGCCTCTTCATTTAGCTTTGGCTTTCATGGCACAGACAAGGGCTCACTAATCACAAAAATATTTCCTTCTATAACTCCTTGGACAGTTCATGAAAAGCTATATACATCTCCCAGCTTTAGTCCCAACCTTTGCCAGAGGTGTCCTTGAATCTTGTCCTATAGGAAAAAATAAACTTCCCAAGTAGGGCTAAGGGTTTGAGGGCTTCTCCTACAGCACGACATCAAAGTCTAGCAATAAACACATGTAGCTGCTGTATTTACTAGGTTAAAGGGATCAGTCAGGCCAGCTGCAACAACATGATGTACTTGCCACCAGCATTCCCCAAGGGAACTCTGTGGAATACCACTTCCCTTAAGGTCAACAGTGGGATTCCCCTCTGAAAAATGGCCTTGCCTGTGGCCATGACTAAATTACACCTGCCCACAGTAACATACCTGCATACTAAAAATGTGCAGAGATAGCAATGTATTTTTACTTCTCCCATCTTTCTCACACACACATGCTCTCTCCTTTGCTCTAAATTTCACACATGCATATAGTGTGTCTATATTTGTATACATTTCACAAAAAATCTAAGTTGCTCCCTACCCTGAAATGTAATGGCAGAAGTAAAAATATTTACTCAAGCAGTGGTGGTTGCTCTTTTCACCCTACAATGGAAGCATTTATCTTAGTGATTACAATGGAAACAGTATGAACAAGTTTCCCTTCTCCCTTTTTCTGCCCTGCAGTTGTGGCACTGAAGACCCACAGTGCTGAGCACTTTGCTATTCATGACCAGCAAAATCTGCCTCTTTCCCATTCACCCACCCGCAGAATGCTGGAAAGCAGAGCAGATCTGCATATGCTGGAGGCTTTGAATCCTCTCATCTGCCTCCCCTGCTCTCCTTGGAATGCCTGTCGCTGCCAACTACCTGGCAATGCCTGCTGCTCTGTCTCTGCCTCCCCTCATTGTTGGGAATCCCCTTTCTCCAGAGCCTCATCTGAAAAAATACCCTGAGAACAGCATGTTCCCACAGTGTGTTCAATTAAATTAAGTATTATGGGAACAGCTTGTTCTCTTCAGACCTAGACAGTTGGCTGGTGGTAAAAGAAAAAAAAAATAGCAGCAAGGGAGTAGAGCAGGAGAGAAAACACACAAGGATGAGCAGAGGAGGACTAAAGGACAAGGCCCAGGAAGGAACTGGAATCAAACAAGTTCGTTTACAAGGCCAACTGTGCATTTTCAGCCAATCTATCACAACTATTCAGTTTTTGATATGAAGTAAGAAAACACAGCTCAATTGTTGGAGCTCCTGGCCATCTGAGAGAGCAGGGAAGATGAGAAACAGCACGAGCATAGTCTGAAGGCACAAGGACACACAGGATGGAAAAATGCCATCAAGAAAATAAAAATAATTCTAATATCAGAAGGAGAAAGCAGGATGAGTCAAATAGTGTAGAAAGAGTAAGGAAGTTTCAGGCAACTTCTAAAGGTGATCCTGTTAAAGTTCCCCTGAGATACAGCAAGATACCTTTGCAAAAATCACTGGAGAAACCAAGCAAAAGAAAGCTGGCCAAAACACTCTAGGCACATAATTTTTTTATAAACTGTCTCTAGAATGTAAAGTTCTAAAGAATGAAAGAAACAGAAAAGTTCCTGATGGTCAGGGAAAGTGGTTACCTACCTGTCACCTGATCTAAACCAGGACTAGAACCTAGAAGAGAATCAAGGGTTATCTGGAGGGCCTCAGCTCTCATCACTGTTTTCACTCATGTCATAGGAAAAGATGATTGAGGGAGACCTGGTAACAGCTATCACACACAAGAAGGCTACTACAAAGTAAAAGTGAACGATCTTCTCTTTGTGCCCCTGATCAGTAACATGGGAACTAAGAGCTTTAGACTGCAGAAAGAAAGACTGAAGTTAGGTATTAGCAAAGCTTTTCTAAGAGGGAAGTTAGTCTCCATCATCACAAGGTTTTAAGAACTGGTTAGGAAACACATGCTAAAAATGGCCTGAAGCAC
This sequence comes from Chloropsis cyanopogon, assembly GCA_013400585.1. Classification (NCBI taxonomy): domain Eukaryota; kingdom Metazoa; phylum Chordata; class Aves; order Passeriformes; family Irenidae; genus Chloropsis; species Chloropsis cyanopogon. The sequence goes on from WEZZ01017129.1 coordinate 162,534, forward strand.
AGCTGATCATGCCTGTTTGACTCCCTGAGGCCCCTTTCAACTCTGCAAGTCTATGATTTTATGGTACAGTGTTTTTTAGGCAGTGCTGAGGGAACATGGTGCTGAAAGAAAAGCTAATCAATCATGCAAACAATCCCCATGTAACTCAGGCTCACTTTCTGATATGTATCAACTTCCTACTGTCTTACAAAACAGCATCAAATCACCAGGTAGATTAACAAACATGGCCATTTTCCTCCAGATAGAGACAAGCAATTGCAAGTACACTATGCATATGCTAAGAAAATCTAATCATGTTCAGGTGCTTTTAGTTGTGATTACCATTCTGGTGATTTATATTTAGATATACAAACTTACTGGGATCCCGTTGATGCCCTGAAATCCTGGAACTCCCATTGGACCCTGCAGAAAAAGAGTACACATTATATTTCACTTAATCAGTCTGTATATTTCAGTTACCTGTGAGATATTTTTCACTCCAGCACTTTCAGTCTTGGACTTCTGCATTCAAAACCAAAAGGAGCAAACTATCTCAGGCAGATCCCCTCTGACCACAGGGGTCAGTGAAGATAGGAACTGAGCATCTGAGCTTGACTGCATGCCAAATGAGTGTTTCAGGAATGTTTTAATCAGGCAACTTAAAGTAAAAATATAATCTCCTACTGCACATCTGGGGAAAACAAGATGCCAGGAAAATAAACAATGTGCTTTAAATTTAACCCTTGTCTTTCTAAGAGTTTCAACAAAACTTACATATTTTCTGTCTATAGTTGGATAGGACCCCCAGAGATATGCAGACCACTGCATTAACTTCAGACTGCCCAAGCTGCAAGTAATTGCCACACCTTGTTGCTGTGCTCTGAATAATAGCAAAACAGACTGTGTAAGCAAAATATCCTGAATTGTTCTTGCTTTGGAAAGGTACAGTATATTTCTCCCACAAGGGATGAAGAGAGAGAGAATCTTATGGCATATTGGTATTGCATATGTATCATTTCAGGGGACAGAAACAGTTCCGGAGTAAATGGATTTTTTTCAGTGCGAAGAAATTGTTTCCAATCTTGCACATTGCATTCACTGACACCTACACCTTATGGGCTACTCTATTCATTATGACATAGTTTATTGTATTCTTTTTGTTACAAATAACTTTGCACCTGCAAAACTGAACGGCAGATTTTGTTTAGTACCTGTTCTTTTTACTTTTCTAGACACCAGCTCAGGATCTTCTACACAGGAACCAGCCCCATGTCTCCCTGAACAGAGTGTGAATAACAACCATCTACCCCTGAACATGTGAAGTGACTGACCAGTTGCAACAGCAACACTCATTTGGCTGTAGCAGTTCACCTACCAGGATGGCTACACTGTTCAGTAGCTTTAGCATCTGTATTCTCATTCAAAAATAAATGCAGACAATTCTCTAAAGACACTGTTGACATGCCATTGTATTTTTATCCCTGGACATATAGCCCAAGATTATCTTTATTCACTCAAAAATATATATGAGGCCATAGAAGTATTGCAGGGACAGAAAAGTCACTGCTGAGCCTACCTTGTCACCCTTCTGTCCAGCTGGTCCAGGAGGGCCCACTGCTCCTCTCTCACCTTTTGCTCCAGGCAATCCTTCTGGGCCAGTAAATCCAGGTGCTCCTATTGGTCCTTGAAGCCCAAGTGGTCCTGGTCGACCCTAATATACATTAAAAACAAGTCAATGCATCATGTCCACAAACTCCTTTGTAATCACTCCTTCCAACTCAACTTTCAATGCAATTTGATACCTCTCTGGGTAGGTAGGACATCCTGAAGTTTTCCCTGTCCATTCTCAGACAAGGACTGCCCAAAATCGCACACCNTCGACCCTAATATACATTAGAAACAAGTCAATGCATCATGTCCACAAACTCCTTTGTAATCACTCCTTCCAACTCAACTTTCAATGCAATTTGATACCTCTCTGGGTAGGTAGGACATCCTGAAGTTTTCCCTGTCCATTCTCAGACAAGGACTGCCCAAAATCGCACACCTGAGATGGGGCCACACCAGCACAGAGAGGACAACCACCCCCCTAAACTGGCTGGTGATGATGTGCTGAATCATTAAGGTTGGAAAATTCCTCCAAGATCAAGTCCAGCCTTTGACTGAATACCACCATGCACACTAAACCATATTGCCAAGCACCACATCCGTTCATTTTTTGAACAACTCCAGGCATGGTGACTCCACTATGTTCCAGTTCTTAACCACTCTTTGCAGTGAGGAAATTTTCCCTACTATCCAACCTGAGTCTCCCCAGGCACAGCTTGAGGCCATTTCCCCTNGCTAAGAAAATCTAATCATGTTCAGGTGCTTTTAGTTGTGATTACCATTCTGGTGATTTATATTTAGATATGCAAACTTACTGGGATCCCGTTGATGCCCTGAAATCCTGGAACTCCCATTGGACCCTGCAGAAAAAAAATACACATTATATTTCACTTCATCAGTCTGTATATTTCAGTTACCTGTGAGATATTTTTCACTCCAACACTTTCAGTCTTGGACTTCTGCATTCAAAACCAAAAGGAGCAAATTATTTCAGGCAGATTCTCTCTGACCACAGGGGTCAGTGAAGATAGGAACTGAGCATCTGAGCTTGACTGCATGCCAAATGAGTGTTTCAGGAATGTTTTAATCAGGCAACTTAAAGTAAAAATATAATCTCCTACTGCACATCTGGGGAAAACAAGATGCCAGGAAAATAAACAATCTGCTTTAAATTTAACCCTTGTCTTTCTAAGAGTTTCAACAAAACTTACATATTTTCTGTCTATAGTTGGATAGGACCCCCAGAGATATGCAGACCACTGCATTAACTTCAGACTGCCCAAGCTGCAAGTAATTGCCACACCTTGTTGCTGTGCTCTGAATAATAGCAAAACAGACTGTGTAAGCAAAATACCCTAAATTGTTCTTGCTTTGGAAAGGTACAGTATATTTCTCCCACAAGGGATGAAGAGAGAGAGAATCTTATGGCATATTGGTATTGCATATGTATCATTTCAGGGGACAGAAACAGTTCCGGAGTAAATGGATTTTTTTCAGTGCGAAGAAATTGTTTCCAATCTTGCACATTGCATTCACTGACACCTACACCTTACGGGCTACTCTATTTATTTTGACATAATTTATTGTATTCTTTTTGTTAGAAATAACTTTGCACCTGCAAAACTGAACGGCAGATTTTGTTTAGTACCTGTTCTTTTTACTTTTCTAGACACCAGCTCAGGATCTTCTACACAGGAACCAGCCCCATGTCTCCCTGAACAGAGTGTGAATAACAACCATCTACCCCTGAACATGTGAAGTGACTGACCAGTTGCAACAGCAACACTCATTTGGCTGTAGCAGTTCACCTACCAGGATGGCTACACTGTTCAGTAGCTTTAGCATCTGTATTCTCATTCAAAAATAAATGCAGACAATTCTCTAAAGACACTGTTGACATGCCATTGTATTTTTATCCCTGGACATATAGCCCAAGATTATCTTTATTCACTCAAAAATATATATGAGGCCATAGAAGTATTGCAGGGACAGAAAAGTCACTGCTGAGCCTACCTTGTCACCCTTCTGTCCAGCTGGTCCAGGAGGGCCCACTGCTCCTCTCTCACCTTTTGCTCCAGGCAATCCTTCTGGGCCAGTAAATCCAGGTGCTCCTATTGGTCCTTGAAGCCCAAGTGGTCCTGGTCGACCCTAATATACATTAAAAACAAGTCAATGCATCATGTCCACAAACTCCTTTGTAATCACTCCTTCCAACTCAACTTTCAATGCAATTTGATACCTCTCTGGGTAGGTAGGACATCCTGAAGTTTTCCCTGTCCATTCTCAGACAAGGACTGCCCAAAATCGCACACATGAGATGGGGCCACACCAGCACAGAGAGGACAACCACCCCCCTAAACTGGCTGGTGATGATGTGCTGAATCATTAAGGTTGGAAAATTCCTCCAAGATCAAGTCCAGCCTTTGACTGAATACCACCATGCACACTAAACCATATTGCCAAGCACCACATCCGTTCATTTTTTGAACAACTCCAGGCATGGTGACTCCACTATGTTCCAGTTCTTAACCACTCTTTGCAGTGAGGAAATTTTCCCTACTATCCAACCTGAGTCTCCCCANCCACTCTAAGGCCCTCAAGTATCAGCAGAAAACGCAGCTTATGGCTATGCTTTCTACCGGCAAAACAATCACTGGATTACACAGAGTTACCTGCATAAAGGATCAAGACTTACAGTAAAATAGAATAGAGGAGGAAGTTTAAAAACCCCCACACCTTAATAATTCCACCATAATCCCCTCTCCTTTTAATTCTCATGTCCATGGAAGTGTGTTTCCCTTCTACTTCCCTAACTCCGTAGAACAGCAGAAGGAATGCAGCTCCCTGCTGCAAGTGTTTTAGTAATCTCAGCTGGAGACATACAAAGCCCTGACTCATGGCTTGGCAGGTAAAAGACTTTTAATTTAAAAATGCATTGTTACATGTTTAAAATCAAGCAAAGTGAAACAAAGTGTACATTATTTTAAAAATTCTTTTTCCAGGATCATTTTTAGTACCTGTTTAGGCTAAAATATTTTTTCCTGTATGTCTTCACTGTTGGAGCAGTTTTCTCTTAACTGCAACAATTCTCCCATATCACTCTTACTGCTGTGATTGTTTCATCCCGGCCTTTTAACTGAGGTCAAGTGCATGTTTGATATTTCATACCTTTTCTGTCTAGACACTGTCCATAGTGTGCACTTCCAGAGGTACAGACTCACATCTAAAAAGGCTTTTATGTTGATTATTTTTAGCTTTCTTCACTCTGGGCTAATTACCAATGGAATCCTTTATATTGGAAACTATATAATCAGAACATTAATCCCCAAATCTTCAGCTGTCCTTGGCAACCATATACAACAAGAAACATGTTAAAAATCATGTGATTTGCTCTCATCTCACTTAAAAAAATTAAAGCTGAGACTGAATTTCCCATAATCAGAAGCAATTCAGAGGCTTTCAGGCAATGATTCACTTACNCACACTTGTGCTCCAGACCCTTCAGCGGCTTTGCTGCCCTTCTCTGGACACGCTGCAGCACCTCAGAGTCCTTTGCCGCCCTTCTCGGGACGCTGCGGCGCCTCAGAGCCGGGTCACGGTGAGAAATGCCCTTTTCCCGGAGGATCCCGGGCGCTGCCGGCAGAGGGCGCGGCGGGCTGTGCCCGGCCCGGGCGGTGCCCCCGGTGCCCGACCCCGCCCGGCGCTCCCGGGCCCCGCTTCTGAGGGAGCATCCGGGAGAACAGCGCAGAGAACAGCGCAGAGACCACTCTAAGGCCCTCAAGTATCAGCAGAAAACGCAGCTTATGGCTATGCTTTCTACCAGCAAAACAATCACTGGATTACACAGAGTTACCTGCATAAAGGATCAAGACTTACAGTAAAATAGAATAGAGGAGGAAGTTTAAAAACCCCCACACCTTAATAATTCCACCATAATCCCCTCTCCTTTTAATTCTCATGTCCATGGAAGTGTGTTTCCCTTCTACTTCCCTAACTCCGTAGAACAGCAGAAGGAATGCAGCTCCCTGCTGCAAGTGTTTTAGTAATCTCAGCTGGAGACATACAAAGCCCTGACTCATGGCTTGGCAGGTAAAAGACTTCTACAGTTAATTTAAAAATGCATTGTTACATGTTTAAAATCAAGCAAAGTGAAACAAAGTGTACATTATTTTAAAAATTCTTTTTCCAGGATCATTTTTAGTACCTGTTTAGGCTAAAATATTTTTTCCTGTATGTCTTCACTGTTGGAGCAGTTTTCTCTTAACTGCAACAATTCTCCCATATCACTCTTACTGCTGTGATTGTTTCATCCCAGCCTTTTAACTGAGGTCAAGTGCGTGATTGATATTTCATACCTTTTCTGTCTAGACACTGTCCATAGTGTGCACTTCCAGAGGTACAGACTCACATCTAAAAAGGCTTTTATGTTGATTATTTTTAGCTTTCTTCACTCTGGGCTAATTACCAATGGAATCCTTTATATTGGAAACTATATAATCAGAACATTAATCCCCAAATCTTCAGCTGTCCTTGGCAACCATATACAACAAGAAACATGTTAAAAATCATGTGCTTTGCTCTCATCTCACTTAAAAAAATTAAAGCTGAGACTGAATTTCCCATAATCAGAAGCAATTCAGAGGCTTTCAGGCAATGATTCACTTACAAAGCACGGACTGTGGACTATTTACCTCAAGGCACCACAGCAGTGCTGAGGCATAACCTAAAAACGGGCATCTTTGCATTTACAGTCTTACTTACCTCTCACAAAAGAAATGGCATCCAAGAGCCCACCAAGTTTGCAGAGAAAACACACTGTGAATTCCTCATTTGTTTGAATTGCTAATACTTCTGTATTCCATTAGCTTGATTGCCTGGTTAATGACAGTGTTTCACAATGACTGGAACTGATGGGAATTAACATTTTAGGAGCCTTTTGTTTTGCTCTGCTGCAGGTGGCTCTGAGAAATATATCTAGACTGGAGAGTAAAGACCAGCAACTACACCTTCTGCTTGTGTTGGATGAGCAGCTCTCCGATAGAAGAATTAAATATGTTCCCTGTGATTTCAGAGCCCACAGCTAAATAGCTCTCTCCTGCATTAGTGCCCTACAAGAAAGATTTTAACAGCACTTGAAGATTTTGTCCAGCGCCTTGGAGTGTCACTAAAGCATAAGGACACAGTAAAGTGCTTCTAATCTCTCTGATAATGTGATTATGCCATGATAATCAGGCCCTCAAGAATTCCCACTGCTTCTTTTGAAGTCTGTGTGGATGGAAATCATGTTTTCTATGCTGAAACAAAGGACTTGCCTTCACTGCTAAAAAAGCAGTATTTTTCGTCACTCAGCAGCACTCCCATGAACTGTTCCAAGATTAGAGCATTTTAAAGAGCAGGAACAGCGGCATGCAGGAGCAATTCGAGGATAACAGCACAATGAAGACTCAGGTTTTGCCATAAAATAAACTTACAGAGCTCAATGCCAGGTGGAACTTCTGTCTGACCTCAATGTGCTTACCTAGTCTTTACTGTGCTTTAGCACCACCATTGCTCTTACTTATCCAAAGGATAAAAAGAATAAAACATCTCTTAGCAGTGAGGACAAGCTGAAATATAAAACGTGGATCACATCAAACAAAAAGTACAACGAATCAACAGAGCTCCCTATTTTTAATCTCTGATGTTCAACATTAGCAATTATTGCAAGCAATATTGTTTTGGTTTCCCAGATGTATGATAATCATTTTTAAAAAGAGGAAAATTATAGAATGCTAATAACACCAAGAAATAACAAAGCCAATCAAATTACCCTGACTTGTGAATGTTCTCTCAAGTGCCCACTAGAATTTCATATATTTGACATCTATAACCTACATTCTCAAACATATTTGTGCACCAGACTTTTACAGTGCAGCAGCACAAAACGAGATGCCTGTCTGTAAGGAATATGATGCTGGTAAAAATAGCATTATCTTTTTATATACCTGGACATTTTCATAGATAATTTTGGATTCTGACCAAGTTTGTGTCACAAGTTCAGCATGAATCATCTGCACCTCTGCTACCCACATACCCATTGCAAACCATTACAAATACACAGCTGGCTCAGACATTCAGCTTTCCATTCTCAATGTGTGGTAAGCAAGAGCAAAAAATGCCTGGAAAAGGAACCTCCCATTGCTTCTGAGTCACCACACTGCAGAAGGCAGTAAAAGCAAACAGCCTGAAAGTGTAATTTGATGGCAGTGTCTTTCAAGATGGAAAACCTTCTGCAACATGCACCTTCTTCCTTACACCCTTTTAAATTCACCTGCACCCTGTCATGAGGAAAGGCCTGTGCAATGGGTGATGATGGAGCCTCTGCTGCTGCACAGCCCAGCACATCACAGCTTCTCTATTGTCCCTCCCCTTTTGCCAGCTCTAATACCCCACGTAAATTTTCGCCCACTGAAGCAGAGCTGCTACACATAGCATTGCAAATTCCAAACATTCTTTTATTTCCCATTGCCTCTGTGAGCTCGGGAGAATAAATCTGTTTGATTTGTCATTGAGCAAAGGAACACACATGGAAGTGGTATGGAACCACTGGATAGGCCCCTTATTTCTGGGGCATAAAAACCCAAGTACATACTTACTTGGGGAACAATTGAACTGGCCTAAGTCAAATACCAACTCAGTGATTCATCACCATAAAGGACACTGGAACACACTAAGATAAATCTAGCAGCTCTGGTAGCGAAGCAGAAAATACTACTGATCAGGAAGGGCAGAACTGATTCCTATTTTTGTTAGTAAATTTGTAGACTGCCATATTTCAAACAGCAAAGGCACTATTCATTTTCTAAGCAAAATTAAGGCTCTGTGTATGAAAAGAGCAACTGAATTTAAATATGCTCCTGTCTTCTGAAACTGACACATGGTTTCTTCTCTATGAGAATTCAGTGACCAAAATTGTTTAAAGGTTCTTATTCACATTCTCTATCCCTTCACCCATTATTTGCCCCATAAAACATGTTTTATTGACACAAAAGATTGTTAGTGAAATATTTATTTCACGAGCAAATGCTTTGTAGCTTGAAGCATCTTATGCTTATTTGATTACATAAAGGTGAACCAAACAGCCAACCACTATCTCATTACATTATGGCCCTAAAAATGCACGTTCCCTTATACTGCATACTCTGAGCCTGAAACTTTTGAGGAAGATCTATGTACCCAATTCCTGTTGGACAGGACAGCCTGTACAAGGGACTGGTCCCTCAAGATGCTCTTCCACACCCACAGATTGCATTTCCCATTTAAACCAGGGACATCCTCTCTGATGGGAGCCACCAGGTTACAAAAGTTGACCCGAGCTCAGATGAGGGCTCTGTCAGTGACTTATCAGTGCAAGGCAGCACAGCCTTGGGCCAACCTTCAGCTTTCCACCTCCAGTTCCTCCCTCCTCCTCCTGCCTTCACAGCAAGATCCCCACAGCAATGGATTTCTCTTGCTAGACAGACAGTGAGCACCACAACAGAGTCCTGCTCTCAACTGGGGCCCCACAGTTCTGCTGTAATAATAATTACTGATGAAAACCCCTTCACTATTTTTCTAAATTACAGGTCAGGTATCCAGTGCCCTGCTCACATTCCAGAGTAAGTAATTATTCTCCTTACTGAAAAAACGCTTTGTACTTTTAAAGAAAATTATTCTTCAGTTTTTCTTCTAAAAACTTTGGGGAAGTTCTAAGTTAAAAATGACTCCTTCATTTCTGTCATATAACTCACTGTTCTTCTACACAGCTTTTTACCTACACAGCCTGAGAAGAATACAAAAAACTGTATGTGCACACAGAAATAATGGACCAGAAAAAAATCCTGTGCAACAATCCTGCTTCATTCAGAATCCTCCCAAAAATGCCATTGTTTGGGCTTTTTCTGCTATGTTCTCTGTTTAAGGAAGGATATTAGGGTGAGAATTTTTTTTTTCATTTAATTTTAACAAATGAGACAATTTTTTTTTATGTACCACGTGAAATTCTTTAGTATCACAATGCCTTTCAGAACTTTTCTGTTTATGCAAAGCAGCCTTTGGCATGCTCACATTGCCGACTGTCAAGGCTGCTCTGGTGATCTCAGGACCAACCTTTTAATGTAGTAATGAGCAACTGCAGGCTGGGTCTCATAACAATTTTAAATTTTAGTTCATGTGATAAAATCCATTTTCAAAAAAAACTTTTGTTATTTCCACTAAACCTGACTAGACACGACTGCAAGTAGAAAATCTAGGTGATAAAAAATGTGTGTGTGCATGTATATGTATGTATGTGTATATATATTTATGGTTTTACACCCTATTTTTTAACTGCTTAAAAACTAACTGAAATTTGATTCCACAAATCATTTGATGAATCCCATACCTCAGTAACAAAGTTGCAATGGATGGTTTACCACATTATAAATACAGAACTATATATGAGCTCTAGACAATTTTTAAGTATATATTTATTTTTTAATTGGATATTTAAATCTATGAAAAGCTTGTTCCTTAGAATGCTTGATTTCCATTAAAAGCTTTCACGAAACATCCTGATCCAATCAATTCCACATATTTGCTATTTCTATTTAAAACACACAAAGAGACCACATACTGTCAGCTTTTTCCCCACCACGGATAATGCCAGGAGTGACTCAATATTAACTGAGAGTAATTATTCCATTTTATACTCCATGACTTTCTGAAGCAGCTATGAAAAATGCACAAAAGTCAAAAAGCATGACTTCAACTTTGATTGCTTTTTTGCTTTGATGTTGTGAAATGTGCGAGTCAGATAAGAAATGAGCTCCTGTGGAAAGGTTCCAGGCCACAGAGAGCAGAGATAACACGAAAGCCTCTGAAAGCCCCTGGTGGGCTGTGACATCCGTGTGAGAGATGCACCACTGAGGCCACAGCCTCCTGTGCTGAGCTCCAGGGAGGAGGGGAGCCACGGGGAACACCCCACAATGATGGCCACGACAGCAACAGAAAGATTTCAGTGATGGGGGTTTTTTAAAATAAAGAACAAGCAGCAGGATTTACAAAGCAGAGTGATGACTTACATTGTATTTCAATTAAACAAATAACCAATGTATGAAAATTATGAGTTAAAGCTTATTTTTAAGGAGCTACATTATATATTTGAATTACATTTACTTGCATTTTTCATGATCATGAGTCAAAATTATGCCTTTTTTTGAGCAGAAAAAAAGATTTGCAGAGACTAGATCCTGATGAATTGCACAGCAGAGTATCAGCAGAGCAGAGGTGATCACCCCTGAATCCCCAGCTTACCCACTGCTTGTTTAAGCCAATTGGCCATGAGCCTCAGGTGATATCTGCTCATCTGAGATTACATTTTTGCTATTTGCCACAGCAAAAGCTTTTTTTGCTACCTTGACTGATATCTTTAGGGCCTTTTTGTGTTTTCAATGGCAGAGCAATACAAGCTTCCTACACAAATGAAGACAATTAACGTAGACAGCACATGGGACTGACAACAGGCACTCCTCAGAAATCATGCACGTGTTTAAGCCTGAATTAGAGGCAGCTGAGGAAATGAGACTTGAAGGAGGAGGTAACATAGGCAGGAACTGCTGCTGCACCTCATGGAGCTCTGGCACTACATTACACTCATCAACATTCAAAAAAATAGAGCTTATATTGAAATATTCAATTATGAAATCTTAACAAAAATGTTGAAGCAAGTGAAGTCTAACTTACTTCAATTTATTTATGAACTAAGCTTTTCTTTTTTTTTAACAAAAGAGCATAGTGCAGCCAAAGGTTTGAATGGTTTATGAGATTTTATGGTCTTCTGCAACCTCAGTTCATATTCTCTCCTTCAAGCCTTCAGTGCCTAATCTCTAAAAAATGTTTCAGAAAGCCTTTACAGTTCCCCGACCTGTTCACATAGGACAGCAGCTGTCATAACATTTCCCTGCCCTTAATTGAAGGAAGAGAATTTGAGTATTGTGTACATCTTTTGACAGCAGAATAAGTCCTGAGCTGAATTTTAATACAAAAGAATTAGTTATTTCAGAAGAAAACACAGGGTTTCCCTAGAACTTCTTTCCGTTCTCCTGATGGCTGTACAGGAAGTAGACAAGGTAGCACATGCAAAGTATTTGATGCACACAAGTCATCTCTGGTGAGAGCACGGCAGTGGAAATGACCAAATGGCAGCTCCTTGGCAGTCAGTCCCTAAAAGGGGAGATGGGCAGAATGAAAAGTGAGAAGTGAAGGTCACAGCCCCTCTCTCCCCTGGCTCTCGTTGCCATGTGTTATGTGTATATTTATCATCTCTCCTACACTTTTGGTAAGATGCAACAAGTTATTGTTCACAAACAATTTAAAGGGGTTTTACTTGACTCATTACTGAGAGATACAACACAAATCATAGATATTAGACAAGTCTCCTGGGGAAAACAGATGTTGAATCGTAGGAACTTTGTGGGCAGCCACATCAGGGCTGCCACCCACAAAACCACAGCTTCTTGCTCTCCTTGGGATATCCCCTACAAGACTCAACATTCAGGGACCTGCTATGGGCTCGTAAAGAAAAAACAACACGCAGTGCTGTGTTATTTTCCTTTCTACTTACCCCTAGCACCCCAGAGAACAAACCAAAAAAAAGCTCAGAGTGTTTCTAAAGAGTTGTTTGAGTGAGCAGTGACAATGAACTTGCTCCCCCCACCCCTGGCTGGCATTTCCAAGCTGCCTTCCCCATGGACTCAAGTGACAGAAGATTCATTGTTGCAAAAAAATGTTGTCAGTAGAAAATTAGCTGTATTAAGTAGTGGACTGAACAAGTGAAATCCTGCCAGTGTCAGGCCTGTTAAGACTATTAAAAGGACATTGTATCTAGAAAGGCAGGGAGGGTTCAGCCACATGCTGAAGCCGAACAGACTCCAAACCTCCACAGGGTCTGCTGTGTCCAGATCTGTTAATTTGCTTTGGGCTCCTCTCCAGTTCTTTCCTTTACAACAAACCCAGTTTTTAAAAAATGGCTAATTCCCCTTTGCAAGCAAAGGCTACGAAAAGTTAGAGTTTCCTCAGAGACTGAACAGGGATGTGGGCAAAGAGTAGATCTAGCAGGAAGTGACTGCCTGTACCAGCATTTCAGCTTTTCCCAGTACAGCTATTCCTGGTTTGGGCTTCCCTGCTGCACTGGGGGGCAGAGCTGCTGACTGTCACACATCCCACACAGGCACTGCCCTGGGAATCCTGCTTGCACCTGGGGAACATGACAGCTAAACTAAAATAATACAGATTTCTTTTCATATTTGGAATAAAACATAGCTGTGGTTTTTCAGTTGGTAAGAATATCATAATTAAATAAAACTTTTCAATCACTGTTATTGTGTTCTCTATTTCTGCAGAATGTAAAGTGAATCATTAGAATATGAACAATAGAGATTTGGATCCCAAGCACAACATTGCTATTCTAAAAGCATATTTAAATGTCTGTATCCATTTATGCTTCTAGGAGTTTCTCTTAATTTGTCTCAAATTCCTGAGAGAAAAAGTGTGTAAAATGCTGAGATAACTGAATCTAAAGCCTGAACCTTTCCTCTATCTTAGCTAGCAATCCAAGTCACAGCCTAACCTGTTCTGGACAACAATCTTACGACTGCATTTTTGGCTCACTTTTATCACACTGGATTGTCCTATTATTTTTCTAATCTAATTATTCTATGGCATTTCACTGTTACACAGAAAATGTGTATCTGTAAATTGCTGTAAGTTAAGCAATGTTCCAGAAAAACAATCTTGTCTTTTTCCCTTTGTTCTCACTGATGCACTGCTCTGTCCCTTCCCCTGTCTGATACTCAGTGTTTGTGCTACTACAACCAAATTAGTGCTGAGTACAATGTAATTCTGAAAGCAAGTCTGAGCCTGGCATGTGATATATGCAGCATGACTGCCTCTAAGACTTACTACCGTATCATGTATAACACTAATCATCTAGTGAACAACATAGCCTCTTTCTTTGGAAAAGAAAAACATACAAAACAAACAACAACAAAAAAGCCCCTCTACACACTTTTTAGAAAAAGTATCCATTTTAGTCACCAGACCATGTTCCACATCCTAAACATTCTGTTTACAAGGGAGAAACACAGCAAAACTTCCCATTATCCACTAAGGTCATTCAGCCCCAAAGGATGCTTCTAGTTAGAAAGGCAGGCGGGGAAAGTAGGCCATGCACAGATCTGGCCAGTACAGGGTCAGCAGCAAACAATAGATTCTCTGCAAGCAGTTTCCCCTACATTTTGCCTCCCATAGCCTTCCCAGCATGTTCCTGGCACTTCAGAAAGGTCTGAGCAGCTTTCCTTGCACAGGGCTCTGCTAAAACCAACAGTATCTGTTGGAATAGATAATATTAGTCAAGATTTAAAACTCAGATGGGAACCATCTCATGCTTATTCAAGATAGCAGATTTAGAGCAAAACCTCTTCCCAGAGATCTGTTACACAGCAGAGCCGGGGGAGCTTTGCAAACATGTAAACAATTCACTTTAAAGGGAAAAATGGAGTCTGTGAATTCTCATCTATACATTGCTTGGAAATATACAGGCCAAAGCAGAAGTGGAGAGTAGTAGAGGTCTGCAAATCTACTAACACAACATTTGGTGAGATTCCAGTTATCTCTAGGGGCTTAAGCAGAGCGGGTCCAGGCAAAATTTCACTGCAGTGTCTGATAACATGGAGCGCCAGTCAGTCAGCAGCTGGTTTACTGGGTAGTGTCAGAGAATAAACTGCAATTAGTAAAAATAACTTCAAACCAAAGTTTTTTCTGGGAGAGAAAAAAATAGAGGATTTTTCACTTGTCCTATGTAAGTGCTGCATATTGATCGAGGTAAGGACAGAAATGAACTTTTCACCTACTTGAATTCCCACTGGCTAAGGTATATAGAATAAATGATCTATTCCAATGTTGCTTGTCATCACATAAATTGTATGTTTAAGTCCTTGGACATTTACTACGTGGCTGTATTAACACTCCAAAAAGCTTCATTCATTTGTTGGTATAAACCACACTTCCAGTCTGCTTAATCTTTGACAGACAGGTCTCATTGTCCCCAAAATCCCTCACCACACAATACAACAAAGACTTAAATGACTCTGTAGGCCTGCTCTGCTACCCACACTGCCCTGCGCTTCCTGCCCATATATCCCTGGAATTCATGACCATGCAGATTACTAAATTACACACTAGGCCAGGGATTAAGCATGGCTCTTTGTATGGGAGCATCTGAGGTCTGGAAGAAGATTTTACCTGTCACGGTCTGTGCTCACTGGGCCTTGATGAGAGGCAGAAGGAAGCAGCACTGCAGAAGATCACAAACACTGTGTGTGATAATCAGCGATCTGTGTATGATGACAGGATAACCTGACTGGGGCTGTCCTGCACACAGCTTTTCACAGACAATAACCAGCCTGCTATTTCCATATCAGCTCAGCAGCTCCTTCCTCCTCAAAATAAAAGGTGAAAGTGCTCCCAGCTCTGATGGATGCCAAGCCAGAAAATGGCCTTCACTACACCCAGCAGAACTGAAAAGTGTAAGGGTTAGGAATGTATCCTGCAGTTAAGCAAACATGCCAACAAGACAAAGGGAGAGGTAGGGTAGCTCATCAGTTGTTTCAATTTAGCTGCTAATCAAAGCTGCAATTTTTCTGATTGTTTTCAGAATGCTTTAAGGTTACATATCTAAAAGAATTAAAAATAAAACCAAGGAAAAAAGGCCTGAAGTAACAGCATAAATTTAAACACCTTAAGGATATTGCATACCCATTATCCACTGCTTTTCACTTGAAAAATCAGAAGCTTTTAGTGCACCCTAATCTTGATATCTAGATGAGACTGAGGAGAGTAGTCTTTACCCCATTGTAGCTTACAGAGGGCTGGAAACTCCAAGCTTTGGCTAAGTCTGTTCAGTAGTTCAGAAGTTACCAGGACAGCATAATGATGGAAATCAGGAAAAGTCTGTAGAGAGACACCACATTTTACAAAAACAAGGTATTTCCCTTTTTATTGTTTTAAGAAATAGTAGGTATTAATTTTTTTTTTTTTTTTTTTTTTTGCTTTTCTCCTCTTTGCATGCATATTCTTCTAATAGCAAATACTGACATCTCCCAGGTTTTATTAGTAATGCTGATGTGGCCATAGTATCCTGAAAGATGATATTGTATTTCTCATGTATTTTTCACCCACTTGGAGCACAGGGAATGACAGGCATTATCTAAGGTTTGAAAGATACAAAATTCACAGCATAGCCACCTCTACGGATTTGTTTCAGACAGCAAACTCGGCTAAAAAATAACAAATGGGGACCAGTACACCACAATAAAGTAATGTTTTAGTTCAACATCATCCTATTACATCAAAGAGTAGTGTTACTACATGCCAACATGATGACATGTCATTTTAGAGAAACCAAAACTGTCCCAGATCTGCAAATAGCCTCCTCGCAGCTCATAAAAAATGCAACCCCCCAGAAGCCCTGGGATGACAAGCACTGGAAGTGGATCTGGTCTGCACAGACTCAGCAGGACTCTTTGGAAGTTGCTGCCAGTGCTCCTTTTGCAGCCAGAACAGCCACTGTTCAGCTACACAAACTACTCTAAGCCCTTTCCCTGGAGCCATCCGCCAGGGACCAACCATTCGACTGCCATTTGAGAAAAATAAGCAAAGCACACTTGAAAAGAACAGAGAAAAAAAGAATCCTCTCTTGATCACTGCTGTAAACTGGCTTTGTATTTCCCTTGTTCCAGCACTCACTCCAATTTCAGTTAAACCACAGCTAGCTGCAGCAATGCTTTTCCATAGGATATTTTTTAAAGCTTCATACCATGCTGCATAGCATGCAACCAACTGCCCTCAGCCCACACATACACACCACCCTTCTCACACCAGGCTAAGCCCTTGATAATCCCCACAGGCATTTATAACAGCCTTTTAGCCAGCAAGAACAGCAGAACAGTGAGCTGGTTCAAGGAGCACACGTTCACTTCTACAGAGTTTTGGATCCTGTAAAGACTCTGGTATCTTCTCAGTGACATCCCTACGGACAAATGATGGCTGCAGTGAAGTACAGCCCTGATGTCAGAGACAGGCATCACTCCTTCACTGCCACTGCTCCTGCCAACACAGCCAATCTTTGCCTGGCTGAATCAGCGTCAGCAGAAATGCTCTCTTGTATCTGCCACTGACTGGAAATGCCAGCTTTGCAAGTGTCTGCCAACCAAAGCCTGAGGGGAATCATGCCACTGAGGAAGGCTGACTAATCAAGGCTTAAAAGCAGAATAAAGGAAAAAGAATCTGAGAAATGAAAGGAGATAATGTTAGGAAGTGCAGAGGAGGCACAGCTATACTGTCCACCTTCAGTTTACAGCACAGGCTGAAGAGTGGAAGCCCAGAGAAGTCACCAAACTGTCCTGCATGTACAGTCCTTGTTTCCAGAGTGAAACTAAGGATGTGCCTCAGAGACTGCTGCTGGTTGCCTACTATGTGATTCTGGTGGCCACCTCCTTGATCTTACTGCTGCTCCAAATGGAAAATCCAAGAAACAGACCCACGGATGTTGCAGTTCCACGGGTGGTCATGGGAAAGGCAGGCTCCAGAGCCCAGCTGTCATTTTCCCAGCTCTCACAGAGGATGTACCCAGGCACAGGATTTGCATCCTAAACACCAGGATTTTACTTGAGTCTCAAAAGCTGCATCATCATCTCTTTGCTTTCTAGAAACATTTTTCCACTGACACAAGTAACACTGCAGTGTCAAAGCACTTATTGGTCAACTGGAATAACAGCTACTTCATCCTGGGGAAGTGAAATTTAACTATCCAGAAACTTTGTCTTTGCTGAACAAATAAAAGAAAATAAAAATATATTTCCCTTGTCTTTGCAATACTAGATGCAGCAGCAAGAGGGGAAGAAATCTGGGACTCCTTCAGAGTGTGATTACCAGTATGAAATCAACATTATTTATTTTGATAGAATGATTATTTTTAGCACTACATCTTTCTAGTGCTAAGAACTCATACTGTGTTTATCAAAGAAACAACTGACTACTAGTACCAACTATTTTATTTTCCTCTCCACTACAGCAATATGTGAAGTGCACATCCTCTTCCAAATACCAGAAGCTTCAAAGGTTGTTTTTTGGTAAGTATCTCCAAATCTAGCAACCTTCCATGAAAGCAAGACAGATCAGATCCCCACTGTATTTAGCAGGCCAGCACTCAGAAAGACAACACTGTCTTGAAGATATTTTGTACCCCTGACTGTAAGTCAATCTAAATTATGTGGTGTACATACATTCAATCATCCAATAAGGGTCAAATTAGTGACCTATCTTTCTCTAAATTAAATAAAAGAATGCTAAAACTCGATCCACACTGTGATGATTAGAAACAGGACATTGCACAGAGTCATGTGGTGCTTTTATGGCTCCTTGCCTCTGCTGAGAGGCTGCACGATCTGAGTGCACACGCACCCAGCCAGGTATGGCCAGCTGGCTGCTGCCCCACTGCTCTCCCAGCTCCAGGGCAGAGGCCTCCTGAACTCCAGACTGTAAAATACTCTCAGGCTCTTCCTCATTGAGTGTCTTACCCTTCAGCTTTGCCTGGGTGTATATTTGGAATGTTTTATTTAATTAAATTGAGGATCCATGAAATGAATCTTTAAATGTCCCTATTATGTCTGCAGTGAGCACTAAATCCAAATGCTCCACAGTTGAGCACAGATGGATGAAAATCCAGGTCTGTCCTTATGTCCAGCTGCTTTGGGACCATTCCATGGTTTTGTCCCAGCTGTGTGTTTTCCTTAAAAAATCAGGACATTTAATGCTTAGAAGAAAAGTTATTTGGTGCAAGGCTTTTTTATTGTTTATACAAAGTACAACTGATCCTGGTGTGTAACTGAGGCCCCAGGCCCTGCTGTACTGTAAATATTGAAAACAACCATCAGACCAAAGCAACTAGAGTCTTTGCACAAATGTTCTTTTTAAAATACGATCCAGTTGGATGGTGTCTTCCAATTCTACTGGAAAAAGCGTTTTACCTCCCACATTAACAGAGGTGTTACAGGACAAATGTATTTCTAATTTACAGGATAAATTGATTCTTCTACAGAGATGGTGTAAGAAATCTGTGCAGTACTTCTAGTAGCATGTAAGTTCAATGCAAGGAAAAAGTAATCAAGTGATAAAGAAAAAGTAATTGATTGAAACAAAATCTCTTCCACAATTAATTTTTCTGGTTAGGTTTCAGCACTAAAGTTATGTGCAAATGTATCAATATTTTTTCATTGATGTATCAACAAAACACTATCTCAAACAGTACCTCCTGTGGAAAGAACCTTAAAAATTCAACTAAGCAGACAATTTGTAAATATATTTTTTGTTTAGTCTGGAATACAAATTTTACATAGCACACACAACTCTTAAATCCTATCCAAACAAACTCAGGGGCAAAGTAGATTTTTAGAGTACATACCTGGAAATTTAGGTTCTATTTATTTCCAAAACTTGCACAAAATATTTGGAAATTAATTTAAACATAGGAAGCATTAGCTCAGAATCAGCAGAAAGAAGCAAAGTGCATTTTTAGTCATAGCCACATTTCATTACTTCTTCATCTTGCAAGAATAACGCTCCTTCATTCTTGTAAGACAGTGGTTAAAACATTAATTCCTGTAAAGCTGAAATAAGATCAAATGATATATGCTTAGCAAAAATTAGCAAAATCTACCAGTTCTGACAAGCAGTACTTGCTATGGTTTTTGGAAGCCCTCCAAAGTAACTTGAATAGCTAGTTGTGTTTAGGAGGGAGTTTCTGATACGCAGTGACATTTCAGAGCAGGCAAAGGGCCCTAGGTCCTAGAAACGTGTACATTTGTTCAGAAGCCATTTACATTCAAAGCTGCCCAAGACCCCAGGCCACTACACTCAAGAGAAAGAGTTAAAGGTCTTCTATGTTCACATCTCGTGGTGAAGTGAGCAGACACTTGCTGGGGGTGAGTGCTGATCAGACAAGTTCTTGCTGATTTGTGAAATGATTGGACAGCACCAAGGTTCCCAGTGCTGAGCAAGATGAGAGAGAACACTAAAAACCACTGGTGATGGCTTAAAAGTAGTGCTCCTCAGTTTCTCTAAAGAAAATGCACAGTCTAGGATGACTTACACATAAATAACCAGCTTTCAACTTTGTTTAGCTGTAGCTTTCATTCTACAAGGGAAGCTTTTCACTCACACTTCTGTAGTTTAGAGAACAGTAAGGTTTCCACATGTTTCTTCCAGGGAATACAACTTAAATACACAGGGGATCAGTGCTTCCACACCAAGAGCCTGGATTAGCCTCTGCAAAATAAGTCTGGGCTATTCTTTTCTGCTTTCTGCCTAGACAGTCAAACTGTTCTCACTTCATCTCTATTTCTGGATATGGATTACATACATGTAGTTACACCTAAATACGCAAAGTAAGGGTAGATCTACTGCCTCTCTTAACAAAAAGGATATTTTACATAGCCAGCATACCTAAACTACTGTGATCCAGGATCCCATTCATTTACCATTTTTTGCACAAAGCTAAAGTAGCATCACCAAAGTCAGCCAAGTGACTTCTTAATCCTAGCAACTGGTTTTCACTAATGTAAAGAACAGACCTCCAGCAAACCTGAACCAGGAGAAATTGGTATTTCTTTGATATTTCTGACACTGCTCTGAGAAGTGAAGAAATGCAGCAGAATAGACTGAAATCAAGATCTGGTATTCATGAATGTTTTTTTATTCACAGTTTTAGAAACATGCCTGTAGAACTGATATTTCTTGATTTTAAACTCTCTTGTATATACTCAGTAATTTAGTGAGCTCTTAATCTTTAATTTGGAAAGCTGAAGCAAACTTTCTTTAAGACCTCACTAAAACCCAGGTGTTCTGGATCTTCCCAATACAACTATAGTATGAGATGGAAAGTAAACAGTCTGATCCATGTATAAATATTTAATAAGACACTTGAGTCTGCAGCAAAATGCAGCTAACTTAGTGTTCCCTCTTTAGAACACAAGCAGATTAGTTGCATGACACAGTGTTAGTACAAACTTCCCTGGACTATAAACATTTCCTGATGCATTTCACCAATAATGTAACGTATAGGAACAGAGGAAGGGTTTACTCTGAATAGAGCATGAGGAAAAGGTCCAATTTCACAACCTCCTCTCACCTGATGATGCCTTTTCCTGAAGCATCTTGAGAAGATCCTTGTGCATCATTCTCCTTTCTACTGGTAAAGAGGAATGTTAAAAATCAATGGCAGATGCCAACAGAAGATGCTGTTCTGCTTTATATATCCCCATAAAAAAATCTCAGCCTGAAATCACAAGTATTTGCTAAAGACAATTCAGATGGGACCAAGAGCAGCCAAAAATGTTGAGATATTAAAAATGTACTATTTAATCTTAGAAGGAACTTACAATTTCTGTGTTACTCTCCTGCAGAAAAGGACCACCAAAAGGTGAGTGGCAATACATTTCCTCTCCCATCTCTTGTATCAATTTAATTCATCTTCAGTAAAACCAGACCATTTTTGTGTGGTCTTGTGACGAGACAGGATCAAAAGACAGTTGTTCTGTCAGAGCTTTTTTGCATACAAGTTTTCGTATGCCAAAACCAATACTATATTAAAACCACATTGGCCCCAGTGCTCCCTAATTAATCAAAGACCAAAGAGAGGCAGCTTCTTCACAGGAGATCTGTTGAGGGAATGGAAAAGTAGCTACAAATCCCATGCAAGTGTAAAAGCCTCATAACTCTTCTATTCACAGTTTACTTCCCATCTATTTTCAGACCAACATTTCCACACATAAAATAATGAGAAGTATATGAGAAATTATTTAAACTCTTTGTTAAAGTGAATCAACTTACATTTAATAATATGGTCCCTTGCCATTCAAAAAGCCAATTTTTCATTGTCTGTGACTGGGATTCTACTTGGATTCTAATGTGGCCAGAAACAGAAATTAGAGAGTTATCAGGAACTTAAGTTGCCTTTTTTACTAACAGAATTTCCATCCTCAAACAGGGTGCCAGGCTCTTCTTTGAGCTACACCCTGTCCATGTTCTCTGCCATTTTGAGTAGCAAACTTACAAGACAGATCAACATTGTATTTTGAGTGTAGACTGGACTCCAAGTTGAAGCCTGTGCTTTGCTGGCACCCAGGCAGGCAGATGCAGTGTCTGTGGAGCTGGAGTTGTTGGATAAGTTTGGGTACACATTAAAGGAAAACTCCACACTCGCTGCCATGCAACGTGGGAAGGACAGCTCCACATTCCCAATCCAAACCACAGCCCTCAACATCCCCTGCAGTCCCACAGCAGAACCAGTGTGGGAAGCAGAGGCAGCTGGCCCCCTCTGAAAGACAGGAAATGCAAAGTGAAGGGAGCTGGGAGCTCCCTGCATTCTGCGTGACCTGAGCACGGATGTGCAAGTCACACTCCTGCCTGGGGAGCCTCTGACCCGTGCTCCTGCAGACATCCACACAGCCCTGGGACAAACAGCTGAGACCAGCAACACATGGCAGTGGAAACAGCCACAGGAACATTAAGCTGTTTTTCCAAGGTCATTTTGCCAGGTCATCTAGGATTTTTATGGCCACAGTCTGAAGCACTGAAAGTAATCCCAATTAACAGAGCTGGCTACCTAGATAATGACCACAGCTGTACTATTAACAATGTGAAAACCAGCTAGCTCTTTCTCTTCAGTCACCTAACAATTATCAAATAGGGAAATTATCAAATTTGTTTTAATTACAAAATTAAAAATTACAAATTATCAAATACTTGTTTGTGCTCATGTAATTACTAGGCAAAAGCTAGTTGTACCATATGCTTTTCAGTATATAAGAAAAAAGTGATTTAAAAAATCCTAAAATAGGGCTTTAGTCTTCAAGTCACATATCTTTAATCTATAAATTGAGCCCAAAGTGGAAGGAAGAAATGTGAACCAAATGCTGACTTGTTAGTAAAGCGTAAGCTAAAAAAAAGAATATGTGTATGCCAGATGGTTCTTATCAGAGGTAAGTCAGTATTCCTAAAGATTCTTTATTTTTGTTTGTCACAGTTATCTGTTTCTATGTGCAGTTAAAACAGAGGAAATTTAATTAAGTACAGATTTATTTGAAAGGGATGTTATTTTTTTAATGAAACACACTCCCACTTCAATTTCCCTTGTGCCAAGAGATGTATTTACTGAAAAAGTGTAAGATGAAAGAAAAGAATGATGTTTCTAAAAATTGAAACATCATTAAAATGGGTACAACAAGCACCACAGTTGCTCACAAGTTGATAAGACGTTCTATGAAATAACAATAAAAATCTCAAACTCCTTTTGTAAGGGCAAGAAAACCACTGTTAAACAGTTCTCATGAGGCACTGCAAGTGACAGTCTGAAACATGGCAGAATTGTGCTGCTTAAAGAGGAGGTCTGGGAAAGATCACACATCTGGAGGCACCAAAGAAGACTATTGCACAAGATGGAAGTTTCCATATCCTTGAGGGACACACAGCTTGTTCTTTTTCTCCAGGGCAAACTACACTGTGATACTGTAAAACATGAAAAATCCCAGTGTTCCTCCCTTCCTCCTGCCCATTCCTGTTTGTCCATGTGCTGAAGATAAAATCTTCACCTCTTTAGAGTAATTACCTCATCAAAAACTCAACATTAGGAACTTGTGTTCCTTCTAGCAGCCAGGTCACACAGCTGAAACCTCCTCCCAGGTTTCAGCACTGGAACTCAGTGAAGCAGGATGAAGTTCTGAAATGTGACATTGACTCAGCACGGTCCCAGTTGAATATCATTTGCAAAATAAAGTCTCAATTTTGCAGAGGGAATCCAGTTTAAAGTAATGCACTTCCTCCAGCTGTAACATCCTGCCAACACTATACGGAACATTCGCACAACTTTTCGAGGCAAATGTGAAGAAAAATATGTCAGGAGGCACTTCCCTTGTAATTGCTTCCCTTAACACAAATTTCACATAAAATTCACATAAATGGTTGTTTGAGCAGTCATCCTTAGAAGCCTGAAAGCAATTTGCTTTAAAGGTTTGAAAATTAGAATCCTGGCTTTCTTATAGATGTTGGGAAACCCCTCAATAACACCAATGGAACCCAGCTTTCCTCTTCAGTCCAGACTGGAGAGCTGATAATACTGATCACAACACAATGAAAGTGTGACAGAGCCCAAGCCCTGCTTACAGCAGATACTAATGAAATAAACCTAAAGACATGGTTCCACAGTAAATGTGGAACATTTGACACGAGATTCTGCAAGACAAAATAATGCAGAATACAGCACCTACATTACCTCTGTGAAGAAAATCCTGACTACTTTTTGTTACCCAGTGTACAAAATACAGCCACTGCAAGCAGAACTTCTATTCACCCAAATGTTCTCAGGGGTTAATGCACATTCCAGCTGATAAAAGACAAGGGAATGATTAAACTAGATTAGTTCAGGTTTTAGTCCTGATGTTAGAAAAACAAGTGAAGTTTACTTACTTCACAGCTCTGGAAAAAATCTGGAGATAACACTTATGTCATTTATTGTTTCAAGAGAAAACATTACATCTCAGGAAAATTTCCTTTAAGGTCCCAGAAACACTGATCCAAGCCTGCAAGGAAGCACTGGGTGTCCCATTGCTAGTTTTGCAATGCTTTTGGATTTACAACTCAAGTACAGCTGGAGTTATACAGGGAATGACCACCTGCTGCCTTGATTTTGCATGCAGATTTTACTTCTTTATTTTAAATTTGCTGTGAGACAAGCTGGGTTATATTCCATAGCTAAGGATATTCCAAAGGTTGACATCTTCCAAAAACATTTTGTCCTCTTAGGAAGATATGCCCTTATTGAAATGAGACAAGACAACCTCTTCTGGTAAGTTCTCTTTCAAATGTCTCTAAGTTTGGAGAGAAAATGTATTCCAGAAGAAGTGATTAACTATTTTCAGAGGTCTCTTATTAAGGAGTACAGAAGGCTAATTGTTTGGAGTTTTCTATCAAAATATTTTCTGTGAAGTCACTTACTTTCCTGAAAATATACTTGAGTAAGCAACAGATTTCTTAACTAGAACTTGAAGAAACATATAACTAATGTAATTCTCACAGAGTGAAAGCACTTTGGAGCATCAACTTTCTCCTACTGTATGTCTGCAACTGCCCTGCACTGCAGGACTTCCCCCATCTCAGCTGGATCCTCAGTCATCAGTCACCACAATAAAGGAAAGGATTCAACACCACCATGTAGGTATTCAGAACACACAACACAGTGAGTATCAAGGGAAATGAAGCTACGCAAGGAAGAAACAAAACTTGTTTAAAATTTTTCTAGAAAATACTTATCACCTATATTCCTCATATGAAAACATCCTGATTTACATTCCAGCTGCTCCTAGATAATGAATGATGGCAGGGCAAGCAGTCCTCAGTGTATTTGGGGAGTGACATTAACCAGTGTTTCCAGTGAGATTGCAGGTGTGCCTGCACAGTGAGCCCCAGGAAGGGCTGGATGAAGCACTCCTGCACCACTCCAAACCAGTGGGAGCCACTGTGCACTGCTGTCCCATGGAGTATCTATCCAGGAGCTCAGGTCACACTTTCTGCACTTTTGAGAGTGATATCAGTGCTCATCAATCCAAACCACCACCAGTGCAGTTAGAAGTTCAATTCATAAAAAATAAAATCACTATAAACAAAAAAACCCCATCCCACTTTACTGAACAGGATTTTTTACGCATCTTGCAACTATTAGGGGACAGGATGCCCAGACTGAAAACAATCCTTTTGTTCTATAACCCACATTCACTAGCACAGAGGTAAAGTCTGAAATTGCTGTATGTAGTGATTTTGCCTTCCAGAGCACAGGCTCTGCATCTGCATACTCCAGGAGCTTACAGTTCTTTTTATATAAAATCTATTCCCTAAGCGTAGCAGTTGCAGCAAACAGTCATGGCAAGAATACCCTGGCTGATGCATTTATCTTTTTTTTTTTTCACTTCATTTAGAAATTTTTATTCTGTTTTTAGAACCTGATAGGAAATAGAACTACCCAGACACACAAGTAGACAGACGGTGCCAGACTGGCAATAGAGATGGAAGCAGAAGAAGTTTAGTGTTCAGGGGGATTTGCCCCTCTGTTAAAATGTATCCCAGCTCCGGGAGCAGGTGAACAGAACACAGCTCAGGTATAAAGCAGAAAAAGCTCTCCTATACTCTTCCAACAGAATACCATGGATGAGAACACAAATCTGAGGGATCTGTCAAAGAGATGGCAGCTTTATAGAACTTTGAAAAACAAAATGTAGTGCAGAATTGCACCACCCTTAGAGCTAAATACTAGGTACCATAAAATTCTTCCTTTAACATACACTAAGAATTCAGCACATGCTGAGTCATTTTATACAGACAGCTTTCTTTGATCATTTAAAAGTAGTATCATCAACCCTTAAAAAAAGACAACCAGATGTTTCCTAATAGTCCTTCAAGACTTGTGCACTATTTGTACTGTATTTATTATGGATCAAACCCAGAAATTCTGAAATTATTTTAACTTTCTGTTTATTAGCTTTGGCAACACTCTGCTGTTTTTTAACAAAGACCCACAAAAAAAAAAACCTTCCAAAAAATCACCCATTACAAACAAGGACATTTGTATCAGGATGAGATACCTGATACAACTGACAGTATCCCATTCTTTCTATGGTTGCACCTTTCCTCCAAATTTGCCTTCTATTTTGGCAATTCCAGAGAAGGTCAAAGAGTAACCCTAATATGTCACCCATCAAATCATGACAGTTGCAGAAAAAATGCTTATTGTATAAATGGATTTATGACTGATTAGAGAGCAACAGCTAAAATGTCTCGAATCAACAGCTTAAAAGGAGGAGATTGGCAAACACCTGAACATTCCTCCTATTTTTGCAGAATAAGTAAAATCAAGGGAAAAGTTACACAATTTACACTTACACCCAGATTCTCAGCCAGACCACTCTGTATCCTACATGTTATTAATTCTTCTCTTATTCCCACTATGTTCTGTTATTTGGATGCTGCTTTATTTGTTTAAAAAAAAAAAAGTGCCATCATTCCCTTTTATTCCTGTCTTTCCTGATTTTCTTCACCATCAAGTGTTCAGAAAATCAGCCCTAACACTTTGCTGGACACCAGCAAACACACACGTTCCTCATTCACAAGGAGACAGCATCTCCCCATTTTCCTTGCCTATCACAGTTGGACAATGTAAAATCTGTTCTCCAGGAAAAGCTACAATTCACACCAAAAATACTGCACATATTTCCCAGAAAACAGGTAGCCTGAGACACCTCTGCATTCAGCTTTACTTCCAACTAACTGGCACTCCAGCCTCTTCCAGCACTACAAACACAGTTTTGCCTTTTTGTTTTAGCTGTCTTCATTGTGTGCTCTCTCTGGCTGCAGGCTCCATGACTGGCGTACTTCCTGCCTATCTGTTGCCTAATTAAGTTTGCTTTGTAGTAATCCCTGCTGTTGGCTGTTTTCCTGGCCCATGAACCAGCTAACCTGACTGTCAGCCAAATCTCTCCAACCTGGGCCTTGCTCACAGTTTGGTTCTCTGATCCTTCTGTTTCCAAGGCTGACTTAAGGGATCACACTGGAAATTGCTGTCACACCTTTCACTTGCTGCCAGCGGAAACTCTTTAAAAAAGACTCTTGTTTCTGCAAAGGGCACCTCTTCTCATTTTAAGAAGCTTAAAAAATAATTAGTACCAGGAATATTCTGAGCCAATCACAGTCGGAAGATGGGCAAGTTTTGGAGTGGGGTGAGAGAAAAGAGGCATGAAAAAATGAGGTATTTAAGAAAATTTAACCTGGACAAAAAGACATACTCTAGGTGGTGAATACTGTACGTGAGTAATATGGAATGTGCTGGAAGAAAATGCCAATTGGATAATTTCAGGGTAGGATATAAGTTACCCCTTCTTGTCTATCAAATGCTTGGAGAGGAAAGTCTTGTGCCATTTCTCAGATGTAAGATGGCATCAAAAATCTCTCTTCAACTGAGACATCATTGCAGTACTAATTGCACAAAATTCTACAGCTTTTGTTAGGCAAAAGCCCAACCAGCCAATTATATGTTTCAAAGACTCACAATAACATTTGTTTTTCTTGTCCTGAGCAGGACACTAGAGAGTTCATCTTCCTTAAGAAAATCTTAGTTTTCTTTCTGACTTCAAGGTGGAGTGGCAGACAGAGAACAATTTTAAGAATATTTACAATTCCCCTAGAGTGAATAAATGAATACACAAGAGAAATTGAAAGGTTGATGCTAGTCCTTTTCTAAGGAGTTATGTGGCAAGTAAAACATCACAGACTCATCAAAGTCTCCATTCTATGGCCAAGAAAGATGACAATTTTTTACGAAGAAAGAATTTGGATACATGTTTTTATTCTCCAGTACTTAGGAAGCTGAGGGGTCGGTACTAGGAAACTCTCACTGAACTCTCTGTTTTGTCCATATGGAGCAAATCTGCAGCACAACTTATCACTTCTGGTCTTGGAGAAAGTGCCACAAAGTTAGAACAGAAGGTCGGTCGTGGCAAGGCTCCAAAGAGGGAGAGACAAGGCTAGTCTGGTTCTGTCTTCCCATCTGTCTACACACCTAAAATGAAATCAGTGGGAGTGATGGCGTTGCCTTGGAGGGGAACAGCACGTTCCTCTGCAGGTTACCGGGGTAGCCATGGCAGCTGGTACAAACAAGAAATGATACAGTTCCTATTCCCAGGGCAACATGCCTGCACCCTCAGCTTATGCCAACAACAGAGCAGAGAATCATGAACTATCTTCAGATGAGGGGGACTTAGTGCAGGGCAGAGGGATCCACCCTGTGCCAGCTGAGCAGGAGTCATCTCAGCTTGCACCCCTATCAGTAACACCTCACCTCTGAGAAGCTCAGTTTGAGAAAACTAGAAACTTTCAGGCTAGAAAGGAAAAACAAAAAGGACATTCACTTGGTATAGTGAGACTACAAAACTTCTTCTTAAACTAAGACAACTCACAGCATTGTAGGGTGAAACAAGGAGCTTTTTGCATGCTACATTTGCTTCCAAAATAGTGTAGACTTTAAATTCCTGGGTCAAAGCTCACATGAAGCACAATAACTAGAACAGTGACACATACTTCTTCACTGGGCTTTTCCAAGCCATCTGGAAGTGCTCTATGGAGCACAGCTTGAGGACTCATGTTCTGGTTGATTTCAAAGGTCCCCACTGCAATTACAAAATCTGCTGCCCTTGCAGGCAGACTGAGAAACAGTTTCAGGTCACAGAGTTACCTCACCCACCCTGGTGACACAGCAATGCCACGGATCCTGGCTCCTTTTGAAAGCTGTGGAAATCTTCTTAACAAGATACATTTCCTAGAATATATTTGGCCTCGCTTAGTACACACGTCCTCTCAGACAAGACTGCAAACCAAATCACAGAGACAGGGTTTGCTACCAGAGCCTCCTTGGCTACCCTGCTTGAACACAGTTGTTACCATTTCTGAATTCTATGATAAAATGGGGGCCTGTCCCCTTGAGAAGTCTTCCCAAAGAGATGATGTAAGACTGCACATAGGAACAGGTTTGGTCTTGATACCCATTGCATAAGGAACCCTTTCAAATGCAATGAGTTTGGTTTTATTTATGCTGTTTTAGTATTTGGCATGGTTCTCATTAGAGAGCTAAGCTCAGTGTATTTGGGTTCAGTCAGAAGGACATGTACAATAATTGTTTAATGCTACATTTGGCAAAGTTTGTTTTATTACTTTAAAAAAAACAAACCTTGGCAGTTGTTAAAAAAAGCAGCTGGCACGTAAGTTGTTTGACTTAACTATTACCTCATTTTCTTCCAAAATATTTCCAGAACTCCTAAATGACAGCAAACAGATGGTCAACATTTGTCAATGTAATAGATAATCCTCTTCCCAAACCAAATGATGGCATTTTATATGTTTGACCAGAAGGTAATTTGAACAAGAATTAGACATTGTTTACATACAGTCAATCTTTACAAAGGTAACTAGATAACAAACCCAGTATTACTTGTACCTGTATCCATGGCTAGTGCCTTTAGCACTGCTCACACCTTGGCGTTGTCAGTTTGAAGGAAATGGCAGTATCCCACTGTCTGGTTTGATTTTAACTGGTCAACCTGCCAGCCATGGGTATCCAAATGGCAGCACTATGGCCCACAGTGCTTGTCAAGCCAGGGAGTAGGAAGCCACATTGAAACAGAGAGAAGTTTGAACCAACAGCATTAAAGAATTTTGTCACCAGCAAATATGTTTGTGTAAAGCACGTCTGCAAAAAAAAAATCATTTTGTTGAGTCAACACTTTCAAAGAAATTGTGTTTCATTAGGAAATCTCTGACTGTTCCAAATAGAGTGATTAACCAGCCAAAGCAGACATCAGCAAACATTATTAAAAATACAATTTATAATTATTACAACCTCATAGCAAAGAAAGGTCAACCAATCTTCAACTAATTATCACAAGAGAGACACTTTGTACACCCAGTATTAAGTTGAGGGGATTAGTTCCAGACAGAAGTTAATCTAAGATCTCTTGTCAATGGGACATTAGTTTATGCTAGATAACAATTAGATTAATCATCCAAAGTTCTGACCTCAGAACTTTCACTGTTCACTGCATGGATGTTGAGGATCTGTCTATCTTTTCTTGCTAGTTTGATTTGCAGTAATTCTATCAAAAACTCTTTGATTGCCCAGAGATAATTTACACTACATTTGCTGTCATCACTTTCACTTCAGAAAAACCATGGGGAATTCCATGTGTCTCTTGGTACACCAACCTGTCATTCAGATATCAACCACATTTTTGAGCAAATGTCTCAATCTTAGTCAATTCCTCCCACTAACGATGCTTTGCTTCACCCTGCAGTGTAGTCTTGGAGTAGACAAAGAGGGTTTTGTTTGAGTGGGACNGTAGACAAAGAGGGTTTTGTGTGAGTGGGACCAGGTCAGGGGATGGGTTCCCTGGCATTGATGCACTCCAATAAAGTCTTTTACTTTATTGGACCAGACCCAATCCAGTGTAAATTGTCCACCATGTCCTCAGAACCAACTGCCTCATCCTACAGATACACCCCCTTCCAAACACACCAGTGCCTTGAAACAGTCTCTGTGGAGATATTTTTTGAGACAGGAAAGTGGTTCTATAATGCCATTAATAGTTTTCTAATTGAGCATATCATGATATTTTAATGGGCTTTAAAGAACACAAAACATATATATATATTTATATATATATGTATATATAGACATGATTACATATTACAGTGGAAAAAAAGAAATATAATTAGTAACATCAAGTTTTCCCAATTTCCAGTACTTATAAGCTGTAAAAGCTGCCTGGGACACAGCCTCTCATGAGTAGTCTGTGAAGCCTTGGAAACAATTTAAAAATTTTTTTTCCTTGATTTCTTTTTTGGTGGGGAAGAATGAAAAAACCCAAAAGATTAGCTCCAGCACATGTTGAGCAAAGTTTAAAACAAACTCTAATATTGTTATAAATTCCAAGATAAGTGAGCAGGCATTGGGAGAAGGTATACATGCAACAAAGACTGGGTCTGCTACTTTATCTTCGTGAGTGTTTGAAAGTTGATGACATTATACAAAAACAAAAAAGCCAACATTATTATAAACAAATGCAAAATGAGCTGCAAAATGAAATGGTGCAGGCTGCTAACTATTTAGTGCTTCTTGATACTCTGAAAGTATGAAAAATGCCTCCTGTTCCCTGCTGACTTATCTGCAGCACATTTCTTAGCAAGACAGCCACCAATACAGCATGAAACTTTCAGCAGCATTATCCCTGCCCATAAACTGTGGACAAACAGTGAGCAACTGGAATGAAAACCACTTTTTTAAAGACAGTAAATTCTTCTGACAATCCCAAAAATCTAGCTATAGATCACTCACCTGCACTGAAACTGAACATATCCTTGCACTAGGATAGGGACTAGTATCAGAATTTGCATTTGCCTCCTCATTTAACTTATAATTTAATATGGTAGCTTTTCTTTCACCTCTTGTGCTTCATAATTTAATATAAAGCCCTTTTTTAACCCATCAGTTGTTGTTCCTAAAGATGACTGTATATAAGTCTTGCATGCAAAAGTGGGTTTGTGTGTTGCAACAGTAAGTTTGTGTTCAGACTGTCTCCTGTCCCAAAAAATTGTATGTACCAGGGTTCATTCGGGTACTATCACAGCAGAATTCCCTTTAAAATTGCTTTAGTTGGATCACTGGGATCAAGATCCAATGCAGAGCCTAAAATTGGTACAAGGTAACATTATGGCCTTTCAAATGTAACGCAAGCATTCCAACAACGGAAGGGAAATTCTGCTCTTTTAGGAGATGTGCCTTACCACACTGCCAGGAGAGCTCCCTAAGGGGCTGCTGGACAAGCACTGTACCACCCTTCCTTCAGAAAAGAATCTCAATTATTCCACAAATTGCTGACTCACTGAATAGAGATTAGTCTTCTAACAAGGTCAGTCTTACAGATAGTGAGATTATACTGCTTTGTAGAGTTTTGGGGTGGGTGGTTTTGGTTGGTTGGTGTTTCTTTGTGGGTTTTGGTGGTTTTTTAATGTATCCTGCACATACAGCAGCAGTCTATAGCAAAAACAAGAACGTGGGCACCTGTGGATTACACACATCTACATCCCATTTCTAGAAATAACTCTCACTAATCAAGTAGTCTGAGGCAGTTTTGACATTTTTATTGCCTAAGTAAAATTTTTAAAGCTTGATCTGATCAAAAGTGCATCCAGGGAGGACACTTAAGGATATTGTCTATATTATTTTCATTAAGCTCTCAGCTTATTGTCATTTTTCTTGTGCTTTTTAGCTACTTCCTTCTTTTAAAAAGAAAGCTTAGTTTTATTCTGATCTAGTTAACTGTGGAAAATTGACAGCTGAAACATTTTTTTAAACAAAATATGGATTCAGGGCATTGACAAAGTCCCGTCTCCATTTCTGAACTCAAAGGCTTTGCAGCAGTGGAGAAGCAGCTAGGCAGGAAGCCAAGGAATTAGCCTGAGGCTGTACAGTGTCCTGCAAGAAACAAGCTGTGCTGCAGGATACATAATCACACCATCCACTTCCCCAGCCCAGCCAGCCACCTCCATATCCTCAGGCATGGCAGGACTCCAGTAGCTGCCTGCAGATGTCCAAGAAGGTGTCAGGAGGGCTCTGCACACTAGATGGAAGTAGTGTTGTAAAAGGGAAAGATTACCACTTGTAGCAGACACTTTACTCCATGGACAGGTCTCAGCAGGATGGAATATGTGTTTGAAGGAATGAAAATGCCCTACCCATACAGGTCACATAAGAAATAAGCTAAAAGCCAAATGAGTTCTCAGGTCAGCAATGAAAACAGCCTAAAATCTTTGTGACATCTTAACAAAAGAGATGCCAAGAGCTCAAACTGCATGGTCAACAGCATTGTGGCCACTTCAAACAATCAAGTTGGACCCCAGGAATGTAAAGAGACAGAAGAATGATGCTCATTGCTGTCTAAAGGTCAAAGCATTTACAGGATATTGTGTTCCAGAACCAAACTAGGTCTGTCCCTTACTGTATCTAATCACAAAAGGTATTGAGCAATTCACTTTAGCTCATATTCTAGGGTATAGTGAGAACTTCCTCACAAAGTTCTTCTGCTTATCTGTTAGACATGTTTTCCCTCTGCCACATGATGAACTGAAAGAATTTTAACATTTCCAGAGCAAACACATCACCAGTTATCAATTAAGCATTGACACTCAACTCTGTCTGCAATTAGAAAAAACATCATTTCTAAACCAATCATTTTTAAATAGCAACATTTTCCTAAATTCAGTGCAAAAAGTAATGCCTTGCATATACACATAGTGTGTCACTGAAATAGACAGGAGAAAATCAGGACGGCTAGAGTTTAAACAAGACTTAATTTCTTTTGTTTTGACTCAGAGGATGAGTTTTCAATATGATTTTTGGAAGTACAGCTGATTAATTAAACAAAAAAACTAGCATTATTTCCCTTCTCTTTAAGCCTTTTGAATTCCTCAAGTACCTACTGTGTGCTCTTTCCTCCTTTCATCTCCAAAAGCAAAATCTGTAAGACTCATTTTTATACATGTTAAAATGCTCTAGAGCTTAAGATAAAACATTAAGTAGATGGTGTCTGGACAAAAATTAACATTGCAATTGAAGGCAGAGTGAAGTCAATTACTGCATTCCCCTAAGACAGGAGATAAGCAGCTGCATTAAGATGTTATAGTCTGTTCATACAAGCAAAAGAAATTAAAGATTTTTACAAAAATCTTGCTTAAACATTTGGTTTCTTCAAATGAAGACTTTGGAGAGAGAGGCTTTAGCTACCCAAGCAACTTTCTCAAGGGAATTGCTTAGATCCATTCTGGGTTATTATTCCTCCACAAACAAGTACACAGATCAAAAACACTTCCACAAATAACCAGAAGCTATTTCAGTAAGGCCTGGGCAAGATCTGTAGTAGAAGCCCACACTTTGGTTTTCCTAATTTTAATCATTGTAATCTGCTTAAAAACCACCTGACTTCTTTTGAACTAAGGCTCAGATCACATAAAGAAATAGGATTCTATTGAAGACCCATTACAAAGCGAGCCATTTGTAAATCTTTAGAACAGCTTTTGAAATCTTGGCCAGGGACATTTGAAATGCAGCTGGTCTTCATCATTTGTCATTTCATGAGGTCATTAGATTGAGAATTACACATATTAACATGGTGTATATTTATTTATTTGTTTCTGAAAAGATTGCTAAGAGGCAAGGACAAGTTATATTCATGTAAACAAACTTACCCGTGCACCCTTCTCTGGAAAGCATTTGCATCCAGCACTGCAATTGCGGCCCCCACATGGCCCACTGTAGGACTTCTTTCCACCCTAAAAAGAAGAAAAAAAATTTTAAAAATTGAATTTCATAACTATTTGTTAGCTGAAGATCGTCTTTAATTAAAATACTTGGTCTGTCAACACTTTGCACCTACATTACCTTCGTGGTGTGAATTTGCTGGGAAGTAATTGGGCAAAATGTATTTACATCATAACTTTTCCACAACTGGGTTCTTTTCAGAATCACCAAATAAACAGAAATAGTTGGGTTGGAAATTCTTTGAGGACAAGTGAATTTACACAAGTTGGTGCTCTTCTGCAAGGTGCAGAGTGCTCCTAGGGCTCTCAAACCCATAAAACTAGATGATGTTTTGAGATACTCAGCACATTATTAGACTAGGATCATAATTCATAACTGCAACTTGTGCCTCAGCCATCCTGCATAAACGAGTATCTTTGCAAGTATCTTTACATCAAGAGGAACTATCAAGACAAATTTGATTTTGGGACCCTTGCATGTTTCTAAGAACAAGAAGCTGCATCCCTAAACCACAAGAACAAAAGCTACTGGATGAGAGAAAATGGCATTTTTAACTAAAACACATGTGCAAGGAATTGTTTAGGAAACCACCATGGATTTGGATTTTAACTGAAAATATATTCCAAATTCGCTGCACTGGCATTAGTTGTTTCAAGAATAATTACAATATTTATGTCAATCTGAAGTCCCTATATCACAAACTTAATTCCCAGCTAATAGAGCACATGAAAATGGTCTACATGAATTTAGTTTAGAGAATTTGACCTGCTTCCAAACTAAACAGGTTTGAAGGCCTGGGCTTCCCAAAGCCCTGCAATGCTACTGACAATACTGTAAGTCCTGGGGAAAAGGTCCCCTTTAGCAAGGAAGTTTTGCCACACACTATGATGAACATCCCCTCTCTAAGATAACTTTCACTGTCCAGCATGCTCAGGTACAGTCCCTAGGCTTTGAAATTCTGAAAGGAATAAACATTTAAGCTTCTCACGTCAAGGTGATCAAACTAAATGCCAAAACAAGTTCAGACTGGAGCCAAAAATTTCCTTACTAAAAGCATTCACAGGAAGTATTTTTAAAGCCTTTAAAATTTCCTGACAGTGAGGAACGTGAAAAATGAAAGATAATTCATACAAGCTTCTCAACTTTTGAGCTTCTTTGAATCAGCTGTCTCAAAGAAAGTAACTAGTCTGACATCACTTGATCAGTGTTCTGCTGAAGGTAAATAAAAACCTCTATACGTGCTATGTTTACACTGTTTTGCTATATTAAACACCTTTGGATTTAGAATGAACAGATATTAACAAAAAGCCTTAAATCCAGTCTCCCACACTTCCCTATCCAGAAAGGAGTGTTATCTCTTGCTGTAAAATAGTCACAACAACCTTCAAGCAATTCTAAGAGACATCAAGTATATAAAAAATAATCCTATGTAACTACTTTGCAGACTTTTTGGCAGCTTTGTTCAGAT
>WEZZ01017133.1:0-52929 GCA_013400585.1 Chloropsis cyanopogon
AAAAAAAAATAAAGCTTGTATGAATGCATATGTGTTCACAGCAACTTACTCTTGGCTTTCATCCCTCAGAGGAAAGGCAGGATCATCAGAAAGGTATTCAAATCCATGGGTCTAGAGAGGATTCATTCAAGACAGCTGAAAGACCTGGCTGATGCCCCTGTGGGCTCCTGTCACCAGTGGTGATGAAGAGACACCAGAGAGAACTGGAAAAAGGTTCATATTATGCTCACTTTTAAGAAAGGCAAGAAGGAGGTCCGGGGAACCATAAGCCAGTCAGGCTTACCTCAGGTGCTAGAAGCACTTTGGAACATATCCTGTTGAAGTCTATTTCCATGCATATGAGACACCA
Source organism: Chloropsis cyanopogon (assembly GCA_013400585.1). Lineage (NCBI taxonomy): Eukaryota > Metazoa > Chordata > Aves > Passeriformes > Irenidae > Chloropsis > Chloropsis cyanopogon. The sequence continues at coordinate 350 of WEZZ01017133.1, forward strand.
GAAGATCATCAAGAACAGCATGGATTTACATGTAGGACCAATCTGACTGTCTGCCATATGAAATAACTGTATGTAGACAACAGAAGAGTAACAAGATGTAATACAGTTTGATTTATAGATGCGTTCAACACCATGTCCCTCAGCGCTCTTGTTTGGGAGATGAAGACACAGGGGTTGGGTGAATGAGCAACTCGCTGGGTTAAAAATTACCCTAACAGCCAAGCTCAAAGGGTAGCAATCAGTGGCTTGATCAGGATATTGTAAAAGTAGAGCCACTTGCTGGTCAATAATAGGGCAGAATCGTTCAGTGTCTTCATCCACGACCTGGACCATGACACAGCAGGTCCTCTCAGCAAGTATGCCCACACTACTGAACCTGGAGCGGGGCAGAGGCATTGCTGACCCAGTTAAGGCAGAGCTTTGATGCAGAAGAACTTAAGAATCCTGAAAATCATTCCAACAGAAACCTCACAGTGTCCAACAGGAATAAATGCCGATCTCTGTGCCAGGGACATTGGTACAGAGCAGGAACTTGCTGGCTGAGGAGCAGGCCTGCTGGAAACTACCTGGGAGTGACAGTAGATGCCAAGTTCAATATGAACCAACAGTGTGTGGTTCTCTGCAAACAAGGTGGAAGAGCAGCTGTGTTATGTGGAGGAAGACAGGTTAATGGACACTTTTATCCTGCCATTCCTGGTCCTGGTGAGGCACCACTGGGAAATACAAGCTTAGTTTTGCCACCTGTAAGCCAGGTTAACCAGACTTAGGGAAGCTGGAGAGGGTTCAGCAGGATGCAGTGAGGTCAGTGAGGAGCTTTGGACAGGTGGCCTGCAGGAAGCATGGGAAAGAGCTGAACTTGTTCACTGTGCTGAAGAGGAGACTGAGGGCAAGGCTAACAGTAGCCTCCAGCTGAGGGGGAGTTGCAAAGACCATAAAACACAAACCTTCTCAGTAACACCAGAGGGTAAAGCAAGACACAGCAGTCACAAACTGCAGTTTAAGATGCTGAGAATGAGCATGAAGAGAAATGCTTGGATTTAGAAAGGTATCGTGTCACTGCAGCACATCTCCTAGTAAGGTTGTGGAGCCTCTGTTTGGCCTAGATTCCCTCCGAGGTTCCTTCCACCAGATTTTTGAGACACCTTGTCCTGCTAACCACCTTCTGGCAAGCAAGGCTCAGGTATGGTGCTGTAAGGCAGACCTCATCTTTGCAGTATCATGCATCCTTATTTGTTGGTAATAATTTGTGTAGAAGGAAAGTGTCTTGGGAAATAATATAATGGGAAACTGAGATGCTATAGAAAACAAGATCCACAGAAAGTTAAGTAACTTGACGTGAAAGCCTGTGCCAGAACACAGACAACACCCCATGTTTCCTAAACCCCCTCAGGACCCTGACCATAAATATGCTTTGAGTCAGGCCTGCTAATGGGACATAGTCAGCTGAAATGTGGTCTGAATTAGCAAAAGTTAGTGAAAACAGGATGTTGCAAGTCATAAGATGAAGCAAAATTTTTCTGCCTGTGTGCTGCAATATTTTTTCAAAGTGTTTGCAGCTTTGTGAGGCAAATTTGTGTTAAGTTACAGCAGGAGGGTTCATGAGAATGTAATAGGCTGCTCTTTTGGGTCAGGCCAGGGTTCACCGGGCTCACTATGCTGCCTTTAGATGTAGGCAGTATCAGCTGTGGGGTCTGGGGTGGTCAGCCAGTCCCAGTCCAGCAGACAGCAGGGCAGAAACTTCCTGCACCAAAAGCCAAATGCAACCCACCATGGTTTAGAGTCACCAAAGGACTGTTCCCCATTATTTGTTCGAAAGTGTGTATTTTTGCCCCCTACTGTATTCTGTAGCATTAGGTTACCAAGTCTGATTTCTGCCTGGTTATTAAGATACTGAAGATGAGGCTTTATAATATTTTACTAATTTTCTAGGACTAAACCAGTGAAGATAGAAGAGATGGCAAAAAGTATGGGCTTTTAAGACTTCATTCACTTCAAAAACATCACTTGTGGCAGCTTAGAAGCTTGGGTTTAGAGAAGATTTATCTAACTGCTTTTATTTCATTTAGGGCAAAAGATTCAATGAGCTTCTATTGTCTCAGTACTATTTCATTTTTGAAAACTTATGCTAAAAATATTTCATTTGGAAACATATTATTTTTTCTTTCTGTGCAGTTAATTTTTGTGACTACAGTACTGAGACAGTGAACATTTCTGAAAGCAATATAAAAACCTTACTTTTGAACAGATAATAGTGGGTAAATACAGCCACTCCAAAAAGGAATGCACACCTGATACTGTGAATGATATGTGTTTCTTTCCTTTTGCTCCCATTTCCCAAAAGTAAATGTAGGGTTTGTGAAAGATGTTGGATTAGACCACATGAGAGAGGTCTGTGTTTGAAGCCAGAACTCTGTAGCTCAGGCAGCAGGAGCACAAAGTTTTCTGCAAAGCTTTCTACCCCAAATACAGAGAATTTCAGGTACACATGCTGAGATGGATCCGTGCCTGTCTAGGGCTGGGAGGAGAGTCAGGGTCCTAAACAGCCTTTTAATAGAAAAACAATCTGTTTATATCCTACTATTTAGCATTAGGATTCAGGATGCTGAAGGGAAGGGAAGTAGATAAAGAGTGTGCTGGGGGAGATGGGGGAACAGGGAGAGAGTAACAGGGGTCTGGTAGAAACATATGACTCATCCAAGAGTTGCAACGATGTCTCATGGCTTCCTGCCATCTTGTAATCTTGGTGGTGAGGGTCCCCTGCTACCACACTGCGCCATGCCACACTGAAAAGTATAGAATCCCGTGGATTAGTATGTTCAGGGCAGGTGGAAATGCCCAGATGCCTCCCCTAAGGAGGCTAGGTTTGACACTGTCCCCTGCAACCCTGTGGATCTGTTGCACTATGTTGCATTACTCTGGTGCATGATCTGGGGATCCCATGAGATCCCCTCTGCTGTGAATAAGCTTTTCCCAGGGGGAAACCTGAGGCTTATGCTCACCAGAAGGCCCTGTGGGAAAGGCACAGCTGCAGACTGGACATTTGGAAGTCAGTTGTGGGGTGAGAGGCGGTTATGGGTGAGGAGAGAGTCAGCTGAGTGACAGTGGGAAGTGAGATTGTGATTGGCTGGAGAAACGCATATGAATGGAAAGCTGATGGACAGGACCCATGGACAGCAGCACTGCAGCTGAGCCAGCCAATGGCTGCCCTTCTTCTGTTAAGTTTGGTTTCAGTTATGTCCGGTGGAGATTAAAGGTATAAAAAGGGGCCAACTTCTGCAATAAAGTGATCTTTGGATGCATAAGGACGTCCATGTTCCTTTGTTCCCCATTGCTACAGGCGTTCACTGCCTCTGACCAAAGGCTGTTTCACCACACACCCAAAGCCTCTCTTCCCCCCATCCTTTGGTGTCAGGGTCTGTGCAGGTCTGGCAGCTGATAGCCCTGGGGCCTCAACTCTGAAGGTATTAAGCTTGATCCCTCTTGTGAATGTATTCTTTTCTCCCCAGACCTGAGTTTATTTTATCTTATCTCCATCAGTGAGCGGTGTAGGGCCTCAGTCAGAAGGTCTGTTCAGGGTGTCGTGGTTTTCTCTGCAGCTTTTATAATACAGTTTTGCTAAAATAGGCAGAAGTCCTTCATAATGATGTGTGAGTCATAAACTATAATATTTCAGTCTCCGACAGAGGTGCAGGTGGCTGACAGGGTTGGTAAAAATATATTGCAAATGGGTTGAACATAGAGAAGCAAAACAAATCAAGTAGACATGGCATTTCTCTTTTTTAACTCATCAGTCCTATATGGTAATTTTACAAACAGGCCCAAGTTTGACCCTAGGATGGGCAGACCCACAAGCTCTTCTCCCAAGGTATTAGCTGCAGATGACTTCCCTTTGAATGCACCCAGAGGCACATTTTATAGGGGTAAACCATCAGGGCTCTGGCACTCTTGGTCTTTCATGACTGGGTTCTCTACTCCTCAGTTATCCCAGTAGTCCCAGTGATGGATCAGGGCTTTAAACATTTTGCTTCAGCTAATGTTTCATTGGCTGCCTGAAAGACACATTAAATGACTAATGTGTGCCCTTCTCTTCATCTCTTAGGGGTAGCAGTGCATAATGCTATAAAGGGCCTCATTAAAGGTATCTTATTAGCATGGATTTGTAATATTAAGCATAGTTTTGACTTTGATGGAGTTGTGCCATTAATATTTAGTGGCATTTTGTAAGCACTTTATCAGCTCATATACAGGAGAGTGAGATGACCTTTTTATGACCCAGGTCAACATTTTTGACTTGCTATTTCCCATGTTTTTGTGTTACTCATGCGTGAGCCCAAGTAACGTACAGAGTCTTCAACTATGAACAACAAATGACTTGTCGACAGATTCAGCAGTGGAGTGGCATTTTTGTTGGACGATTTGCTTCTTTCACTCTATGATATCTAAATGGTTCAGCTTGGCAGGTTAATACTTTCAGTCACAAACAAAAAAGCAGGCAGAAAAAAGCTCAGGCATGGTAGTAGGCAATGTGTTTGGGGCAGTGGGAAGTCTTGGATTTATTTTACAGGTTTTTCATTCTTTACTGCAGGGCTCAAGGCAAGCAGGAACTATCAAAGGTTGTATTTTGTTTTCTTACTGTAAATTTTAATGACAAGCATCTGGAATGTGCACAGAGCATCATGTTGCTTCAGAAAGCTGTGTACTAGAAGTAGCAGCTGAGCAGAAGGTTTGCCTGGCAACTGGAGTAATGAGAAGGGGATTGGGGGGATTGGTTAATTTCTAAGATGAGCCACAAAAAACTGTCACCTTTTAACCTTTCTTTCCTTTCCTCCTATTTCAGGGAAGAATAAGGAAGAAAATAGGAGGAGGCAGAGAAATCATTATCTTTTTTTATTAATTGCTCATGGAACCAGATGGAAGAGAGTGAGCACTGAAAGAACATACTTTCTAGACTTTGCTGTATTTGCAGAATGTACTGCACATTGTTTCCACCATAATTTATGTGACAGAAATAAATGCAGTTGAGACAATCAACAGGAATACCTGTGCTGTACTGCTATTCCTTCCCAGTACCATCCTCAGGATTAGCTAGTCCTTTTTTTGGACCAAGGCTTCCCTCTTCCTTAAATCGTGACTATGTGAAATATGCAGCTATAATTTTTTCTTTTATTTTATAAACAAGAGCTTTTTTATCAGAGTGATATTTGATATCTGGGTAGTGGAAACAGAAAACCGGAAGATGATTTTAAAAAATGCTGTATTTATCTAGTTTTAAACTTCCACATTCTTGTGGAGGTAATGTTTATTATGCCTGAATAACTGGGTTGGCAAAAGAAAGAAACCTCTGTGAGAGGTTTAAACCTCACTTTAAAATTTCAAATGTTTATTAAACTTTAACAAAATACAACAAATGACTGAATAAGGAGAAAGAACAGCACTGGGAGCATAGAACTAAACCGCCATGTGCTTGTCACAATCCGCAAAGTGAGATTTGTGATTGTTCTTTTATTTGATCTAAGAGCACGAAAGGCACCACAGCAGACTTTCAGTAAAATCACAACAATGCACTTTATTAAAACAATCATCAACGTTTTGCGATAGAGGGGATAGAAAAAGGAAACAAAGCACAGCGAGAAAAAGTGGGTAAGGGGATTATAGCTACCAATTGGCAAAGTCCACTCAGCCATCGCCACCGACGCAGGGTCTTTTATCCATTGGGGAGATCTCGAAGGAAGGTGAATCTGGGGTATGCTTTTATAGTCCTTTTCAAGGCGAGAGGCAGGGGCCCAAAGGTGGAGGAGATTTATGACCATTTGTTGTATGAATGATTGGCCTAAGAGACAGGTACTACGTATGTAGGAGCAGTCCATTGCAGTCAGTACCAATTTTCTTATCAGTACCAGTTCTCAGCCGATGCACTTTCAAGACGCACTTTCAATGTAAGCAGTATTCCTTGGCAGTCCTCCTGCCTCAGCCAGGCCAGGGCCTTTGAGTGGTCTCAGTCCTCAGTCCTCGAAGATGATCGTGGGGCAAAATCCACAAATTCTCGGACTGACCCTTACAGTGCTCAACCACAAAATGGCTGCTCCACCTTTTATACTCTTGGTGTTGTATCAGGTAACCCTAACCCCTCCCAAAGTCTGTCAGTCAACTCTTCTTCGCTGTCCATTGGTGGAGACTGCTTTCTTGCAATTTGATTGGAGGTCAGGTGTTGCCATGCTGCACCCCCTAGTAACAAGCCTGCCCTCCCCCCAAATGCCCAGCCTACCAAGGCCATCCAGTGACAACAATACAAGAGGGAGGGGAAAGAGGACTATGGGGAGAACATAACACAATAACATAACTATACATCAATAAAACTTCTTTTAACATATATATAATATTCATCCCTTAATTGTGAGAGCCAACCAATGCATTACCACCTCCAATGATTTGGAATTCTAGTTTAGTGCCTCTAGTCTGACTTTCCAAGTACTCCCTACTTTTCAGCTACAATCTATATGAAAGGGCTGTGGGACTACATTGTAATCTATGCGTGCTTAAGTCCTATTGTTTCACATAGAAATGCATACAGGGAAGTTGTGGAGGGACAGGATTCTGTGGGAAGCTTTCTCCCTGTCAGTCTTGCATAGTGTAGTTATTAAAAGCCAGTGCATTGTTTTTGCATGGAGTGGTTTTGGTAGCCGCAGGGAGGCGGGGGGGGGCTTACAGGGGTGGCTTCTGTAAGAAGCTGCTGGAAGCTTCTTCCATGTCCAGCAGAGCCAATCCCTGGTGGCTCCAAAGAGGGATGTGCCACTGGCCAAGGCTGGGGCAATTAGAAATGCTGATAAAGCATCTGTGATAACATATTTAAGAAGAAGGGAAAACAAAAGATGTGGTGCAGTTGTAATTTAAGCCAGAGAAGAGCAGAGGGAGAACATGTGAGAAGAACAACTGTGCAGACACCAAGGTCAGTGGAAAAGGAGGGGGAGGAGGTGCTCTTAGTACCAGAACTGAGATACACTTGCAGCCTGTGGTGAGGATCATGGTGAAGCAGCTGTCCTCCTGCAGCCCATGGAAATCCACAGGGATGCAGAGATCTACCCACAGCCCATGGAGGAGCCCCTGCTGGAGCAGATGGATGCCTAAGAGAAGGCTGTGACCCTCTGAGAGACCTGTGGAGAGAGAGGCCTCTCTGCTGCAGCCTGTCCCTGAAGGACTGTACCCTGTGGAAGAGTGACCCACACTGCAGCAGTTTTGGAAGGACAGCTGCCCATGGGATGGACTCACGTAGCAGCAGTTTGCAGAGAGCTGTTGTCTGTGAGATTGACTCACATTGGAGATGTCAGTGGAGAACCCCATGAAGCCATGGGTGATGAACTGACCATAAACCCCTATTCCCTGTCTCCTTGCATCACTAGGGTAGGAGGTAGAGTTGGAAGGAGGGAGGGGTGGAGGGATGGTGTTTGTAAGGGTTTCATTTTACTTCTCATTATCCTGCTCTGATTTTGTTAATCAATTTCATATGTTTGCCTGTGACAGTATTTGATGAATGATCTCTCCTGGTCCTTACCTCCACCCATGAACCCATTGTTATATTTTCTCTCCTCTGTCCAGCTGCGGACAGGAGTGAGTGAGTGGCTTTTGCGGGTGCGTGACATTGGGCCAGTGTCAACCCACAACAGGCATGTTGCACCACATAGACTCTCCAGGCATAAACCACTCACTCCATGCTTATGGCTGGCACTAAGGGAAGTGCTGGTCTTCATTTCTTGGTTGTTGGCCTCCTGCGAAGCAACTAATGCTGACTCATAGGAATTCTAGTGCCCCATCAAACACTGAGTATTCTCCAGTGAATACTGCACCCTTTGCTTCCACCCTCATCAACAAATTTTTCCTTTTTCCTGTCCTCCCTAACCTTCTTCAGTTTTAGTCCCAGACTCCTTCCATGTCAATGTTTCCTCTCCCTCAACTCTAGCCTCGTTCTTTGTGGGTCATTAGGGAGTGTTGTTGGGACCAGAGAGGGAATCGCTGAGAGCACAGGACAAACACTTGTGCAGTCTCCAAGCTGTAGTCAGGGGTGTCGTGCTGAAGGAACTACCCTAGGGCATAATCCACAGCAGATGGAATGAACAAAGGCCCTACCCTCAAAGCTGCCAGATGCTCTGATGAGCAATATGAACAGAAGTCTCCAAATACACATATTTTGGCTAAACTTGGGTAAGACTTAGCAGGGGATAACCCACAGTGTACCAATCCTTCTGAACCTCTGCACTTGTAGCTCCAAAAATGCTTGAACTATCACATGCAGTATCTGATAGGAAAATTTTAGTTTAAACCAGGCAACGTCTTTGCTCTGAACCTCTTTAGAAATTTAGAGTGATTCTAAGTGGTCAGGTGTGGGGGCCAAGTGGACAGCACAGCATGTTTCAGCCCAGGAGGTTTAAATACGCCAATACTGTGGTGCATAATTACCTTATACCTACAAATATACCTACCTCAAACACCTGGGCAACTGAATTCAAGTGCTTTACTTCATTACAGACTTCATCTGCAGAGTCTTTACGCAGATAAAAAAGCATTAATGCATAGGAAGCTGATCTAATTCTTTGGTGTTCCTTGGGGTGGGATCCATTTGTCTCGCTGTCTGGGAGTTCAGTGTTGAATCTTGTGAAAAATGCATATTTTATGATTGGCTTTTCGCAAATATTAAAATGAATACTATATGTGTTATGTTGGAGAGTTATGCTGTATTAATCTTTTTTAAGTGGCGTTAAGTGTACTCTTTTAAGTACTGTGGTAAATATAATTTTTACTATGTGGTGTAAGATTTTTTGCAACTAACTCAAGGAATGGAAAAGACAATTAAGAAATTCTTCACACTATCCCGTCTGGATAAAGATAACAGCAACAGACACCAAGATCCCAAGAGAAGAATTATGGCTTCCTTATCGGGAAAGCTCAGACTTTGAGGAACCAAGAAAGCTGATTTACGAGATGGGGAGGAAAGCTGAAGTTGAGCAGAAGACACCCTAATTTGAAAGGAATGTTTGAATTATGTATAGGATATATGCATACGCAATAGACTATTACTTTTGAAGGGTAATCCTTTGTTAGCAAGGTGTGCCTGGTGATGGAAGGCCAGAAACCCAGACGTCCGTAATTCTTTGCTTTTTATTGTCTCTTATTGTCCTAATTCTTTATCACTACTTTCATTACTATTAAACTTCTAAAATTTTAAAACAAGTTTATGGTGTTTTTCATATGTACAAAAAATAGTTATGGAAACCAGAGTTGTATGACCCAATATTTCTATTTAACTGGAACTACTTATCACTATTATTTATACATTTATTTTTGGTGCATTTGGTAAAAAATGTAAAGTATAGTTTAAAAGAAATCATTGGATGTGTACTAAGTACTATGGTTTAGTTGATACGTTGCTTTTGCATGGCTTGTTTTTTGGTGTACGACCTGACAGCGCTTTAAAGGCAGGTTGTAGAAAGGAGAGGACTGCCTCTTGTATGTGGTGCACACACAAATTCCATGTGAAAGCTGCGCACAACTGCTTTGACTTGTCATATCTCCTCTGCCATGACTTAGACCAAATGCTTTCTGTCATTTAGATTAAGTACCATAAGAAAATGATTGTGGAGAAAGAGTGCGCTGAGAAGGGTAGTGCATGCTGTAAAGGTCTATGGGCAGAAGCAGTGTGCCTGAGTGCCTGGCAGCCCGCACAGCATTCTGTGCGAGAGGTAGGAGAAGACTTACCTCCGGAAGGATGAATGAAAGCACGGGACTTGTGTGCGGAGCATACCAAACTGCAAACCTTCAGCAAAAGCTCGTCCACAATCAGAGGCAGCAGAAAATCGGCTTGCTGCTTAGAATCTGATTGTGTATGAGCTGTTGCTGCACTTGTGCAGTTCGGGACACTGCTCACAAAAGCCCTCTATTCTGTCGCTTCCTTCTTCGCCTGCTGTCCTCTGCATAAAACTGAAGCTCAATGGAGGCATTCAGATTTGCCACTTTTCCCTGGCTGTGCTGGACACCTGCACATTGCTAGTGTTTGGGCATCTGTAGTACTTGCAAAGTTCTAATGCGCACGCCACTCTTTCCAAGTGAAAAGGAGCATGCAGAGAGAGAGCAGCACAATCTGACAGCGCTTTAAAGGCAGGTTGTAGAAAGGAGAGGACTGCCTCTTTTTTGTGGTGCAAACACAAGTTCCAGAGGAAAGCTGCGGACAAATGCTTTCTCGTGCCATATCCCCTCAACCAAGACGTAGAGTAATTATTTTCTGTCATTTAGCTGTAAGCATCACGAGGGAAAGATTGTGGAGACGTAGTGCGCTGAGAAGGTTAGCGCATGCTCTAAAGGTCTTTGGGCAGGAGCAGTGTGCCTGAGTGCTTGGCAGCCCACACAGCATTCTGTGTGAGAGGTAGGAGAAGACTGGTCTCCGGAAGGATGAATGAAAGCATGGGACTTGTGTGCGGAGCATACCAAACTGCAAACCCTCAGGAAAAGCTCATCCACAGTCAGAGGAAGTAGAAAACACACCTGCTGCTTGGACTCTGATTGTGTATGAGCTGTTGCTGCACTTGTGCAATTCCGGACACTGCACACACAAGCCTTCTATTCTGCCGCTTCATTCTTCACCTGCTGTGATTTGCGAAGAACTGAAGCGCATTGAAGACATTGTAATTTGCCACTTTTCCCCGGCTGTGCTGCACACCTGCACTCTGCCAGCTCTCAGCATCTTTTGCCTTTGCGAAGCTCTAAGGTGCGTACTGGTCCTTCCAAGTGAGAAGGGCCATGCAGAGAGCAACATGATCTGAGAGCGCTTTGCGGGTTGTAGAAATCAGAGGACTGTCTCTTGTATGTGGTGCAAACACAAGTTCCATGGGAAAGCTGCGGACAAATGCTTTCACCTGCCATATCTCCTCTGCCATGACGTACACCAAATGCTTTCTGTCATTTATATTTAGATGCCATTAGAGGGAGATTGTGGGGATGCGCTGCGCTCAGAATGTTAATGCATGCTGTAAAGGTCTTTCAGCAGAAGCAGTGTGCCTGAGTACTTGGCAGCCCACACTGTGTTCTCTGCGAGAATGAGACAACGAGTTGCTTTCGGGAGAATGAATGAAAGCATGGGACTTGTGTGCGGAGCGTACCGAATTGCAAACCTTCAGCAATAGCTTGTCCACAATCCGATGTGGCAGAGAATATGCTTTCTGCTGGGACTCTGATTGTAAATGAGCTGTTGCTGCACTTGTGCAGTTCAGGACACTGCACACACTAGCCATCTGTTCTGCCACTTCATTCTTCACCTGCTGTCATCTGCACAGAACTGAAGCTCAATGTAGGTATTCAGATTTGCCGCTTTTCCCCGGCTGTGCTGCACATCTGCACTGTGCTAGCTCTCGTCATCTTTTGCCTTTGCGAAGCTCTAATGTGCGCACTGGTCTTTCCAAGTGAGAAGGACCATGTAGAGAGCCAGACAATCTAACAGCGCTTTGCAGGTTGTATGAAGGCTATATTCAGGAGAAGACTGCCTCCTGTATATGGTGACCTGCCAAACTGCCGCAGTGTGTCCCCCAAAGTCGGGGTGCCGGCCACCCGGGGTGTGGGGGACGCTGTATCAGCAGCACTGCCTGTTACTTCCTAGACCGGCTGGTGAGGAAGCAACAGGTTTGGGTTCATGCTGAGTGCTCCTGGGTCCAGACGGCAGGCCAGCCAGGAAAGCAGAGGCGTGTCTCAGTCCCACTCAGAGGATAGTTCTTTATTCCATCATGTGCGGGGACCAGAGCGACAATTCTCTTTTGGGAACGGGATTTTGTACCCCAGGGGTGGGACGAGGCACTAGCCAATGGTGTAGTCTCAGGTGTAGGGTGACACAGGGATTATACAATGAGGGTCCTGGGAAGGCGGGGAAATGGGCGGGGTCTCTGGGCAGGGGCAGGGTCTGGGAAGGGGGCACCCAGGGGAGATAGGGAGGGGGGACCCGCGGCATACCAAATACACATTAATACCATGATAAAAACATAGATGATACATCTCCACACCAATCTGGAATGTAATTTGAAACATTAAATGAGTAGACACATCTTTCTGCAATGCAGTTATTAACTTTTGATTTTATGTCCAGCCCACAAGGCCTCCTCTTACATCACAGTGATGCAATGCCCACTAATTGAATGTCAGTTTTCTGCCAGCCAAGGACACAGCCAAGGCTGCAAAAAGTAGCCATAAATATTTGCATTGGGGAGATATTATCATTATTTCTTCTTCTGACTCCCTCATTCTGCCTGCCATGTCTGCCAGTTTTTCTCTCTCCCATCTGCCCACACATAAAAATCACTTAAAGCACAGCTTCCTTGGGAAAGAAAAAAGTGGAATGATGTATTCTGCCCATAAGGAATGGTCTCACTATGAGAAACTGTTAGAAATTTATTCCTTAGGATGTTTCTTGGCAAAGTGAACTGGTGAACAGGTGTCTTAAATTACAATGCTACTTGTTTTTTGAAGGAAAAGTAACAACTGTCTTGAAATCTTGAGCAAAGTCTGAATGAAACTTTTGTTACTTTTCAGTGCAGGTTTGCTTAGGTCCTTTTTATATTCAGAAAACATACAGGATTTAGAACTAACATTTCACAAGTCTGCCAAATGCTCTGTCAGCCTTTTAATATTTTGGTTAGTGTTTTTAAAAATCTGGTTCACTCATTCTCGATCCTTCCTGATATATTTATCAAAGGCACATTTTTGTACCAGCTATAAAAATCCTAGCAGAGAAGGATTGTTGACCTAGAGGTTTTCTGGATCTTAAGCATTTAGAAATCCCTTTCATAAGTAGAATTAATTATTGTTGAGTGTAGGAGATACCAAGGCAGCATATTTCTCTTTTGAATTTCAGCATGTTTTGCAAAGAGCATGATCCAGAGTGCTGCTGCTTCTGATTGCGCACATTGGGAAAAGCACGCAAGAGACAATAATGCCAAAATCTGGAGTGAACTGCCTGGCTGAATAGAGGCAGAAGCAACCAAAATGATTCAAATATGGTTGGAAGTACTAGTAAGAGATACAGCTGGAAGAAAGTACAAATCATAGTCTGCTATTGGGAAGGGACTTCTCTCATGAGTATCCCAAATTTTGGAGCTACCCAAGTAGATACACAGTTCACTCACATAAAGCTTCATTAATTCAGCTAAAGGATTCCTTGTCATTTCAGTGGGTTTTGGCCCAAAAGGTAGTTGCCCATTCAGTTGTTGTCCTTCTCAGTTTTCCATAAGGTGTCTCACTTGGAAATAGGGAAGCTTCCTGTTTCTTGCTGCAAATCAGTTGGATACTCAACCAATGTCCTAAATGTATAAAACTTTGCCAAATCCAGAAAACTGAAAACTGTACAAAATACAATGAACAGTGGTATCCAAAGCTGCTTTATAGCTTTAGCAAACCTGATTGATATATTTTCTAAGTTATGGAGAGCTCCAGACCCTCTTCCACACCTCAGTAGTGTCATCCTGGCATGTTTTTACTTTTAAGAGCATGAGTGAGGCTTGAGGGTATTTTGTGTTTCATCACTTTCTCATCTCATAACTATGTTTTACTCTTTACTGTCTTTAGGCTTACAGAACACCTGATGCTGATGTTCAGCAAGTGAAGTGTTAACATCCAAGGGAGCCTGCCTGACTTGCATGCTGATGTAAATGAAGCTGTGAATTGTGTCATATTAGCCTCATTTGCTTCCCATATGCTTACTCTCATTTCCCCCGAAGAAGCTGCAACTTCACTTTTTGTCTTCATTTGTACGCCCAAAATGCAGTGAGCTTAATTGCCAATTATAACCTTACTCATTTAAAGGCTAAATCAACTGGAAACAATGCTAAAAAGTGTTTCCCTTGAGGAGAACTGAAGGCTTTGTGTTAATTTCCTTCACATACTTTGATTCATATAAAGTGCTGTGTAACTTACAAGTTAATCTCCCCAAGTGATGTTGAATTTAAATCAAGATGGCACATGCCCACTTGTGGCATGACAGCCTGAGAAACCTGCCTTGTCTTCCTCCTTCAACTCTGACCTGCCCTGCAAAATTATGTCTCCCTGGGAAGCTCTCAGTGGAGCACCAGAGCACTCAGGTCTGCCAGCAGCTTTTTATTTATGGCCACCTTTTCCTGCTATATTTTTAAACTTCCTGACTAGTGTTATTTTCTTGACTTTGGAAGTCCCTTCAGAGCTTCTTCTAAATGCAATTTCTTCCATCGTAGGAAATGAGAACTCCATAAACTTCCAGGTAGGTTTCATGGGACCCATGGAAGGTGTAGTAGCTGTTTGGGTTGATATACTAGTGATTGCCACATAACATCTCTCCAACCAATAGTGCAAAACTTTCAGACACTCTTTAGCTCCTGAGTGAATTTACAGTTCCTAGTGACAACCTCCATTACTGCAATAAAGACCAGCAGAACTGGAAGAAAAGAAAACTAGATATAGAAAGCTGCCATTATTATTTATGGGATATTTGCATGCTATAATTCATCAGTATTTGGAGCGTGCCACCCTCTGTTTATGGCAGATGTAAGACATGTTTTTCAGCTGTTCTTTTTTTTTTTGCAAAGCAAAAACTATTAGGTATTGAAAATTTTGTGCTTTCTAAATAAAAATAACAGAAAATAAAGCAAATATTTGGAACTGGTGATGAGCTCAGTGCATTTACATTGCCTGTAGCTCAAGCTTCAGCAGAACCTAAGACTGTAATGGTTGTGGTGTGCCCCACACTTGTTGGCAACCCACGTTTTTCCATACAGAGCCACCTGTATCCATCCCTTATCTTCTTTTGAAAATAAAAAGTCACAACCCTGCTTCCATCCTGGGAAAAAAGTACACAAAGCATTCACAGACCCCTCAGCTCATGTGGTTCATATGGTTTTTTAGCTTCTGACTAAGCAGAAAAGTCCTCTTTCATACACACCTAGAAATGACTAAACACAACCTCATAATGAGACTAAGATGTTACACTGTGTTTAACATTCATTCTGGTTTGTCCCTCTGATTATATGACCTATTAGTGTTTTATGGACCACTGTTCTCGCTGTGATGGATAAATTAACAAAAGTTTTGATATTTTTCCAGGCAGAATTGGGATTTTTCCCTATGCATCCCTTTTCCTGTTAATAACACTGTCCTTTCTCTGAAGGTATGAAGGTACGCTTTTGTTCTGTTAGCTTGTAGCAGGAAGGCCTGAAGGGACATGATTGCTCTTTTTTGTATACTGAGCAAATGAGTGGGATGGAAAAAGCTCAAACACTGAAGAATGATGGGGATATAGAAGCAAATGTGTATAAGCTGGCGCAGTTCATCTTGAAACATAGCAAAATGATCTAGTAATCAGGAAAAATAAGATTCTTGAAGCAGTGTCGTGAGAAATCTAGACAGCTTTCATATGGAAATTTCTGACGTTTGATAGTTTTATTAATATCTGTGAGACCAGCATGTTGGACTAAGTGACTGAAATTTTCCATTCTTGTCTTAATTCTGAGGTCCTTTGTCCTTAATATCATCATGGAAGGACATGGACCTGTTGGAGCTAGTCCAGAGGAGGGCACCAACTTGATCAGAGGGATGGAATTGCTTTGCTGTGAGGAAAGGCTGAGAGAATTGGGGCTGTTCAGCCTGGAAAAGAGAAGACTGTAGGATGACCTAATTGTGGCCTTCCAGTACCTGAAGGGAGCCCACAGGAAAGATGGAGAGAGACTATTTACAAGGGTCTGGAGTGACAGGACAAGGGGAATGGCTTTAAACTGACAGATGGTAGGTTTAGATTAGAGATTAAGAAGAAATTCTTCCCTCTGAGGGTGGTGAGGCCCTGGCACAGGTTTCCCAGAGAAGCTGTGGATGCCCCATCCCTGGGAGTGTTCAAGGCCAGGCTGGATGAGGCCCCTGAGAAACCTGGGATAGTGGAAGGTGTCCCTGCCCATGGTAGGGGGCTGGAATGTGATGATCTTTGAGGTCCTTTCCACCCCAGGCCATTTGATGATTCTATGATCATGGTGTACACATATAAAACACACAAATGGAGATGAAGCTACAGTGCAGGCAATAAAAGTTTTCCGTTCACCAGTTTTTCACATTTCAGCTTCCCTTTCTTCACGCCATCTGAAAATTTTATTTAATTCCCAATTCCCAGGATGACATTGTGTTTTCTTTTAGCTAAAGGGCAGGCTTACAGATCCCTGTTAAGAGCAGGAGCACTCACTGATTGAAAAACTGGCAGGCAAGAAAAAAAGATTTGAAACTGCTGAAGGTATCTAGATGGGGATTTTCCCGCAAAGATCTAGATAGTGGCTTTAAAGTTGGTTTTGAGGGAATTTCCTCCCTGGCAGTTACAAAGGGAGCTTACTCTTAGGAAGAGCTAATGCTTTTGGAAGCGCTGTGGTAGAAATTCACATTTATGCACCTGTTACATTACACTGGAGATGATGGTGTGGCTCAGTAGTCATCTTCTGGTCTTATATTTTTTAGCTTGTATCCATGCTGTGAAAGTTCTGCACACAGTGTTTCAATATGCTTCAAAATAACACCTTACAGAGGTTTTGCAGCAACACTGGCATTTCTGTCACCCATGCCCCACTCTGCAGTGGATGGATCATCCTAATGCCTAATGATTCCTATAAGCTTTTTCCTTAACAGTACTCAGCACCTTGTGTGAGGATTAAATTCTGAGAGCACAGCAGGTGTGTCCCTAAGTTTAGCTGCTCTATTTATAGTGTTTTCCTGTAAGCACAACACTGCAATTGTCACTCACACTGTTTTCCTCCAGTTCTGCATGGCATCAGGTTAGAGATGTAATAAATACCCCTTTATGGATATGGCCTTCTTGGAGAAATTAAAATTAATTGCCTAAATGGCATCACATGCAATTAAATACAAAAAGCTTATTATGAAGGGAATTTAAAGTAAATGGTCATTGGGAAATTCTGAACTGAATTTTAATATAGCAATACATTTTATTTGTTAATTTCTACTTTGCAGTCATAAGTTTACATCAAATTGCCTGTAAAAATGTTATATTATAAATTTGCATATACACAAATTCATATAGACATATTTTATGCACAACATAGTGATTAAAAATAAGAGCACCAGAGAAGTGCTCTTATTGCATTTCATAATAAGTCATTAACTTCCCTTTAACTGCCCTGTAATTGGTAGCATAACTTACAAGAGTACACAGACCAGTGCAAATATTTTTTTTGTTCTGAAGCTGTTCTGAAGTGCAGGCTATAGTAAAAAATTTTGGGGCAAAGACCTGCAGCAAGAGACAAGAACATCCAAACCCTATTTCAATTAATGGTTTATGCACAGGACATGTTAACAGTGATGTGGTTAGTGATACCAATTTGCTAAAGAAATTCTTGTGGACCCCTGGAAGCAGCTTTGTTGTTGTGCACTGTGCTTTAGTTCTGCAGCAGATGCAGGTGATGGAGGGAAAGTCAGCAGAAAACAGCAGAGGTCAAAACAGGAAATCATCTGTGCACAAACCATGTCCTTGCTCTTTGAGGAACCTCAGCAGTGTGAAAAAACACCAGTAAAACTGGAAATAGGCTTTGTTTTTTCAAATAATTTGCTGTTTAAGGAGAGTGATAGTCTATTGGTTTAGATAAGGTGACATTTTGAAGACTTCACAGCAAAGTTGCTGTAATGTAATCTGCTGGTTTAGATAAAAATTTAGATTTTGGAGCACCACATTATAAGAGGGAATTAAGATTGCAATTATTTTTACTGCAGCTAAATTAAAGAAAATGCTCTTTTAAAATGTTCTTTTAAAACAAAAACTCACTCAATTTTTCCCCCTGGTGGTGACATAGCATTTACATTTCCACAGACAATGAACTAGATCTTCCAGCGAACCAGCCCCACAGGAGACTCATTCCAAAATCTGAAGTATTATTTTTCTTTCCATCTACTGTCGCTGTTGCACATGAAATGAAGACACGAGACTCCATGATTGATCTTCAGAAGGCAAAAGGAAAATTTATTAAAATGACAGCCTCTCTTATAGAGAGCTCCACTAACAACCACTTGATTGGTTAGATGACATGACGTGTCTCCACAACCATTCGTTTCAGATAGAGAGAGCATATTTTGAAAACACACATGAAGAAATGGTAAACTGGCAGTGAACAACAGCATTTGTTGTTTTGGGAAATGGGAATTGCTTACAGCATTTCTGTCTGCGTCGTCTGAGAACGCAAAATGCTTTCAAGGCTGTTCTCTTCAGAGGAAAAGTTTTTCTTTGGGAAAAACCTTTGGGCTCACTTCTGAATTTTTATAAGTCCACAGTTTGTCAGCCCCACAATCTACTCCATGTAGAGCTTGAGGTAAGCTGTTCTTAATGTCTTACAAGGATCACCATTTCTTGAAAGCAAATGCACTTTTCATTGTCTTCTTTAACAGAAAAGATCTTATTACTACCTGTCATGACTTCTTTGCTGCAGTTGCCATTACCACTTTTAATTGGTAATTCACCAGTCTTAGAGATGAGATTTCCAAGTCCATAAAACTGCAGGGAGCTCACTCATAGTCTAAATGGATCTTCTGAGGATACAGGAAGACTCAACAATGTTATTCACATCTTGCAAAAGGCCATGGAAAGCCATGTCTATTACTTTTAAACATTTTCACAGTCAAGTGCTTCTTCCCATAACTATGTTTACTTCTTATTAGTCCTTAAATACATTCCAGGTAGGAAATTAAATAAGTGCCAAGGAAACACTTTTTCTGCCAGGGATCTCTCACAGACCAGTTCCCTTGCCCTCATCTTCCTAAAGTGTTTGTACTACTACCTTAGTCTTTGCAAAAGATTAGCATAAAAGCATAAAAATCCATGTCAAGGGCCAACAGATCTGTCTCTCAGTTGTGGAAATGGGATCAGTAGGATGCAGTTGCAATGCCCTTCAAATCCAAAGGTCTCTTCAAGGGCTGAGCCTCTGGGGAGCATTTTGCCCATGGCTTTTGCATGGTGGTGCCTCCCTTTGGAATACCCACCTGGCAGTACCCAAGGTTCTGGACCATGAAATTGAGAAGGACTATTTACAGGGGCCTGCAGTGACAGGATAAGGGGCAATGGCTTCAAACTGACAGAGAGTAGGTTTAGACTAGATATGAAGAAGAAATTCTTTCCTGTGAGGGTGGTGAGGCACTGGCACAGAGAAGCTGTAGATGCCCCATCCCTGGAAGTGTTCAGGGCCAGGTTGGATGAGGTTTGGAGCAACCTGGTCAAATGTAAGGTGTCCCTGTCCATGGCAGGGGGTTGTAACTAGCTGATCTTTGAGGTTCCTTCCAAACCAGGCCATTTGATGATTCTGTATGTCAAAGGGAAGATCCCACTGCCCGATGTGGAGCAGAATGCAGACAGTGAGTGCTGTGGGTCAGCCACAGAATGGCTAAACACAGCTCAGGCAATGGCATCTTGAGCTGGGTGTCTGGGTGTGGAAAAAAGCCAGGCTCACTGGCTGTGGAAGTTATGGGGATTGGCACACTGGGAAAGGTCAGCTGCTTTTTTCCGCTCCTTCGAGCGTGATCATGGGACGCACATGCTCTTACATGTGCTGGAGTATTTTGCTGTGTTTCCAAACACCTCTAGGCACACCTGAACCCCCACAGCTTTTTCTGGGCTGCAGTAGCCTGCCCACAGTCCTAGAGCAATCCAGGGAGGGCTCACGGCTTTTCCTGCTATCTCTTCCCTGGTCATCCTGCATCCCTCTGCAATGTGGGCCATCTTTCAGTCTTGGACATGATCCATTTGGTCCAGGTTATGAAGGAACATGTGGAAAATGGGATCATAGAATCATAGGATATTCTGAGTTGGAAGAGACCTACAAGAATCACCAAAGTTCAACTCCTGGCCCTGCACAGGACAACCCAAGAGTCCCACCATGTGCTGAGAGCATTTTCCAAAGGTGTCTTGAATTCTGTCAAGTTTGATGCTGTGACCACTTCCCTGGGGAGCCTGTTCCAGTGTCCAACCACCCTCTGGGTGAAAAACCTTTTCCTAATATCCAAGCTAAACCTCCCCTGACACAGCTTCAGGCCATTCCCTTGGGTCTTGTCACTGATCACCAGAGAAAAGAGATGAGTGCCTGCACCTTCTCTTCCCCTCATAAGGGAGCTGCAAACCCCAGTGAGGTCTCCCCTCAGTCTTCTTTTCTCCAGGCTGAACAAATCAAGACACCTCAGCTGCTCCTTGTATAAATCTAGGAAGTTAGGCAGAGTGGGGGCCCAGTAAGTTCTGCACTTCTCATGGGAAGTCTGCGATGTTTTGTGGCACCTCTGTGAAACCAGGGAGCAGCACCTGCAGGTGAAACAAAGAAACACTGCTGACTGGGAACCTGCAAACACTAAATGTAAGGAAAAGTGAGGAGATGGGCTGCAGTGACTTCTGGCTGTTTTATGTCTCGTTTCCATGCCTCTGAGATTTCTGTTTGACATTGTTTTCTCTTTTGTACTCAGGTTGGCTTACCTGTGCCAACATTTTAATTTTTTTTTTTCCCACAGAAAGACACTTACAAATGAAAGATATATAGAACAAATGAAAGCATAGAACTATGGTAAAGAAAACAGACAACTTGCAAAGGAAATTAACTGTGTTGTTGAGGTGTTTGATAAAGAAGGATGCAGGGCATGTTTTATAGTGTAAAAAGAAAGGATCAATTTTGGTTTATTTCACACGTTTTCTTTTATAGGGTTTTTTAGAACATCTCTTGTTTATCCTTAATTGGTCAGTAAGAAGTTGTTACTCTATATGATTGGTCACTCAAACCTTCATTGCGTACATGCTGGGAACAATTGTTTGTGAAAGATAGTTTTCATTTTTTTATCTAATGGTGTAAAAACAATTTATACAGGTGGTTAGTGTTTATCACAGTTTTAGAGTTCTTTCTTGGGGAAAGTAGGTTGTTTTCTACAGTCTTAGAACTCTTTCTCAGGAAAAAAAAGTTGTTTTTTACTGCTGCAGAACTGTTCTCACAAAGAGCTGTTAGCTTTCTCACAGTTTCTGTCAGCTCGAGTTAGGATTCATTTTGTAGGCTTTTGGCTTGCTGTTTCGCTACTACAAATTCTTTCTTTTCTCCACCTTACCTTGTTCTCTAAAGACAAAAGTTTTCGGTGACTGTACTGTAGCGTGGTAGCTTGGTAAAAACTGCTAGTAGCTGGCCACAGGACTTGTACTGATTTGTACTGATTTTGCAAGACCTCAGGATGAAGACTTGTCAGATTTGTTTAGTTTAAACTTGTCTTGGCCTTCATGGAGATTAGTTTACATGTATTTTACGTGCAGCCTTTCTTAATGACCAGGTGGCTATGCACATGCTTTTTGTCCTTGTTTGTCTTTCTAAGTTATGACTGCAATTTTATACAGATAGTAGAACCATAGGATATCCTGAGTTGGAAGGGACCCATCAGGATCACAAGTCCAACTCCTGGCCCTATGCAGGATAGCCCAAGAATCCCACCATGTGCCTGAGAACATTCTCCAAAGCCAAAACATATTTTCATTTACAATATCAACTATATGGATTTAATTTTATGTAATCCATTGTGGTTTGTTTCCCTTAAGATCAAGGACTTTTCAATATAACAGAGTCATTGACTTGTATCCTTTGATTTCAGTGACTTCATACTCATTCCATAATATTTCATTAGGATTCATTCCTAAAGAAGACTAATGATGGGGAGAGGACACTTCTTTAGTAAATCTGAAAGTACTTTTCAGCAAGGATGCTAAAGAAAATAATATTTTTTGAAGTGGCAATGAATTACTATTCAATTACTGTGGCAATTACTATAATTTTTGTAATTACTTTTTTCTCTTTTGAAATTGAAGTATATTAATTGCAATTTCTCCTTATGGAAATAGTGGGAAGAGAAAAACTTCATACTGAGGATAAACCCTCCGCATACAACCACAGCTGGACCCCATAGCCCAAAATAATCCTGCCCCTGAGGGCAGGATTATTCTCTGGTATTGGAAATACCACTAGAAGTGTTTGCAACCTTATGCCTGTGCAGGAATGAAAGTCACATAGGGGGACATTTCAGTCTTAGTGCTGATTAGAAGCCCTCTGCAGGACAATAGAAGTTGTCCTTAATCTCCTACAAGGATAGTGAGCCCTATCTGTCTGATGAGTTCAACAGCAGCAGGCTTAAGCCCAGAGTCCCTTGGCAGAGAGAGATGCTAAATTGATTTCTGTTCTTATGTCAAATAGCCTTGTTTGATTCCAGTGGGGATAATTTTTCATTCAAGCAAAGATCTCGGCTCGAATGCAAATATTCCTTCAGAGGCATTTGATGAATAAAAGCACAATGATCATACACAGCTTAGTTTGTTAATTGTTAATCATCTCACAGAAGATATATGAATCTGGCTTGACTTGTTCTCATGCAAGGACAACACCATTGCAAAAATTATGCAAATGGAAGCAGAGCTTGATCCAAACTATACACAGAATTATTTTGTACTGTGTAGTACTTTTGGATCATGCCTCTCTTGGGGTTGAACATTGCTTACTTGCTGTAGACATAACTAAATGACATCCTGGCCATTCAGGTACATTATTTCTACACTGTGAGTTACCTTGCAGCACATTTCAGTGGTAGTCTGGAGAGAAATGCAAAACCTCTGTAGAAAGGATTAACTATTGTATACCTGACAGCAAAAGCAAAGTGCCTTTTCTCCAGTATCAGATCTCATAAGAGAGGATATGTTACAGCATACAGGAATGTGATAAAGCTACATTCTAGGGGAGGACCTGTCTGTGCCCAGCTTAAAAAAGAATGATAAATGTCTTTTTTTTTTTAGATCCATTCCAAATCTCCTGGTAAAAATACACTATTGCTAAGAATATATTTATCAATATTTATAAGGAGAAGGAATACGTTAGACTGGGAGAACCTGAGGATCTGGATTTTTGGCTTTTTCTTCCCTAGCCATATAAGTTCATCTAATAAAACCTGTCTTCTTCTTTGTGTCATTATTATTATTATTATTATTATTACTGATGTCTTAATTTTAGCTTTCATATTTTCCAGATTCTGTACTGCCTTAGTGTGTGACTCTGAACTTCATATAAAGTGTAAGCAAGTTCTCTTCACAGTTTAGTTAGACAAAACAATCCTTTTCCAAGAAAGAGCCAAGGACACCGTTGCAGCTTCAGGTCCAAAAAGTATAAACAACAGCAAATTGAGGAGAGCAGTTTGGGAGGATGGGACTTCATAACCCGGAGCTGTTATAAGACAATTAACCCCAATATGTAAAACCTATAAGAGTGTGAAAACTTGTGACCAGTCATTCATTTTGGGTCCATCTTGGGCAGAGCTGTGGCTGGGCTCTTGTACTGCCCAAGGTGTATCCTTTGAAGGCCTTTTAATAAATGCCTACTTTATTCCTTTAACTCTGTCTAGCCTTTGTTCCAGGTCAGCCTCTCTAAGCATCAGTTCTATTATGACTTCAAGCAAGTTAAAAGCTAGAAACATGAAAGTGGACCTGACTGTACTGTACGTAGTTGTGCTACATATTACCTTGAGGGCACCTGGTCTCCCCCGGAAAAATCCCAGTCCAGAGATAGGATTTTAGGATTCCTTTGTGATACATGAGAAGAATTAGACACCGAAGGTGATACCAACGCATGCAGAGCAGAAAAGGGACACAGAAAACACTCAAAAATTAGCAGGTTTGAACTTCTCTTCACCTTAAACAGTTTATTCTGTGCTTCATGGGTCGAATTCTTCCTGTTCCAACTCTCTCCAAGGTCTCTGCTTTATGAAGAGACTATTATATGCAGTGTGTGTAAGGAGGCAGGTACAATTAAGTTTATTTTGTCTAGTAGCCAAACAGCATGTCACTAGCTCCCATTTAGTCTGGGATGCTTATTTCCACAATATTGCCAAACCTTTGGCAGTGTTATCATTTAACTAGATGATCTTAAGGGTATTTTCTATCCTCAAGGACTCTACAATACTAGGTTTTTGTACATGCTGCTCCATTAATAGCTGTGAAAATTTAAAAGATGCTGCTCCGTTAATAGGCCTGAAAACAAAATGCATAGCTGTTTCCTATCAATGACACAAGAGATCTTGAACCTTTCTGAGATAGGAACACAGCTAAAACTTGCCTTCTGTTTGGCTGGGGGCTTCAGGGGTTGTTTCATTCGTTTGTTGTTTGTTTTTCATAACCTGCTTTTTGTATGCAGATGATATCATGCGCAGGAGAGCAGAGAATACTATTCGATATGTTCTGTGTGTCAAGTTTCCCTATGGGAATGTGCCTTCCTGGATGTTTTTGCCGGGGTTTGTCCCGGCGGCGGCAGCGGGAGGCTCGGGCCGCAGGAGGGCAGCAGGACACCGCGCTCGGCAGCCGCTTCCCGGCGGGAGGAGCTCCCTGCTCCCGAGCATCTCGAAAATCTTGGCATTTTCCAGGCACTTTTACACATTCTACTGGGAGCATATAGCTTTTGTGTCCGGATCTTTCAGCGCCAGCATTGTGATAGCCCTGGTTGGTGATGGGCTTGGTGGATGTGGGTTGATTTAGGCCAATTTGGGCATGTTTGGACATGGTCTTTTTTACACATGAAGCCAACACATTTCTTTAAAATCTGCTGTTTAGGTGGCTTTAAAAGGACTTTGTGGGAAAACTCTTCCCACGTATCTCTAATATTGTTGCAATTTAAAAAATTAACAAATTCAAAAGGATGGTCAACCTCGTGCTTCAGCAAGCAAACTAATATTGAATCAGCAGAAATTGTGATGATAGACATAGGAGACGATGATACAAGGTCACGAGAACTGACGTACACATGATCCTTCCTCTTCTCCAGAATGCCTGATACTGGTGACTGTCAGACCAGATAGATGTGAGATCTGATTTATTGGGGCAAATTCAGCATGCCTGTTCCCAGGCCCATTTTATAATCTGATTTAAGATGTTGCTGTAGTTTACAGAAGTGAAACAGTCCATAGGAATCAGGCTGAGTCATCCAAAAGTTTCTAGACAGTGTTGTACCTGTGCCAGTTAAAGAAAGGAATTCCCCAAAATAGGGGGTGCATCCCAAGGTACTGAAGTTGTCATCCCAAGGTGCTGAAGTTGTTTCTGCCTGGACAGGAGCAACCATATAGAGGGTGGCTCTGAGGCTTTTCTTCTTTCCTCTGTTCACATTTGCTTCTTCCCTTCTGAGTTACTGGGTCATCCTTGCTGGAGCTGTGGTTTATTTTCCAGCAGTAGAATGTTGTGCTTTGAGACAAAATAATTCCTGCCTCTTTCTCCTTTTTTTTTTTTTTTTTTTTTTTTTTTTAAATGCACATGCACTGGACAATATTTCATGTTATTATTATAAAAATTATTGCCATATTTTTTATGTTTACCAGGAAAAAAATCCTGAGCTTTTCCAGCAAGTACATGGAACACAGTGTTCCTGGCTGCTCTCCACCCCCTCAGTGTCTGATGCTGAAAATCAGCTAGAGACCCTGACTGTAGCCCTTCAGGTGAACATTTCAGCAGTATTAACACATCAAACTGAAAAAAAAAAAAAGAAAAAGAAAAAAGCTTGACTTGCACAATATTTCCAAAGAGGAATTAAGCCCCCAAATGCCTTTCAGGATGCAGCTTTTAAGATGTATCTGTGCTGAATTTAAGAGCTGTGCACAGATCATCAAACTGGTAATGATCAAGCTAATTTTGAAATAGGAAACAATCTAACTGAGTTCATTAGACTGAATACTTGCCCTAATGGACACAATTAAAGAGCTTACAAGCCAGGCTAATACATATGCCTGGCATTGTGTGGGACACAGCCTGTGGAAGTGTCTTTGCAGGTAGAGGCCATCTCAGAGTTCTGAGAGACTTTGTGCCTGTGCTCCATTGCATCATGTAGATGGATCCTTGATGACCCAAGCTGGAGGATCCTGATTTCAGCATTGTTGCTTTACAGGTCAACTCCCATATGTGATAAAAACCTCAGCTATTACAGCACTGTTGTCGTTCTTTCGTTATAAAACAGCCTTTCTGGGTAGGTAATTGGAAATCCCTAAAAACTGAACTTTAAAAATTAGTATTTTTTTGTGCTTCGGTGAGCAGACAACATGAACAAGAATGAAAATAAGAGGAAACATATGTAAGGTAGAGACATTTAGTAGATGGCACTGGGGCAAAGTTAACATTATAATGAGTTGTGATTAGGAGTTTTGTTATGTGCAATAGTATTTTAGAGAGACAAGCACAGAAAATAAATGTTGCTAAGCTGCCATGTAGTCTTCAGTTTTTTCCACTATTCTCTGCTTTATTTTTAATACCAAAACACAATTGATGCCAAACTTTTATTCTCTTATGATCAGAAAAGTAAGATCTTAAAAGTCAATTAACATATGAGATAATGCAAGTTTGAGAAATTACATATAGAGCTCTATAAACCTGTTTGTATTTTGTATAAAAGGATAGCTCTCCTGAAGTGAATAGTAGGTAGGTAGGTCCTTGAAAGTCACGAGCTGCTGATTAGCACTGTAAATGATTCCGGGGAAGGAAATGCAAAAAACTATTCCAGTAGGCCTGTGTGTGTCAGGTTCTGAAGGGTAACTCATCAGCAAGAGGAAAGGAACTGCAAATGAGGCCTGAAGCCCTCCTTGCCCAACCACCTGCCAGGACTGGGGCTGTGCTGAGGTGCTAATTGAGTGTGAGCCTCCTGCCTGACCTGCTGGCACCAGAAAGGGGTGGATGTACTACACAGATGTATTTTGGGTTTCATTTAACCATGCTATTATCTTTTGAGTTATGAGGGAGCATTGACGTTTCTAATCTAAGGGGAAAATCCTCTCACATCTGCTAGGCATTTGTCATACGAATGAGGAAAGACAAATCTTTTCTTAGCAATAGCATGAAATCACTTCTCCAGATTCCCTCCAGCTTTAAAAATAGCTTTGTGCTACAAACACCGTCACATCAGACTTGGCATCAGCAAAATTCTATAAGAAAGGAAGGAAGATTTGGTCAAAAAAGGGTGACTTTTACCCCAAAGCATAGTTTCCTTCTTATTCTTTCTATTTTTAGATAATAGAACATGGGGAAAGGATAATCTTTTCCTATGAGATAAAGATAAAGAGACTTCAGCCTACTCAGAACTGTAAAAAGAGCAGCAGGATATTTTAAAAATTAAAATCCTTTTAATAGTCAATATTCATCAAGTGAACATATGTGATACCTTTAAATATGTTCATATTGCTCATGCCAGATTATAGAAACAGTTATCCTTCAGAAAAGTGCACAGATATTTCAAAAGATTCAGTTGTCAGCTATTTAAATGATTCTCCAAAAACATACACCCCAGAAAAAAACTGCCACTGTGAGACACAAAGAGTAACCTTCTACATGTTAGTTTTTGTTCAGGACCAGTGCAATAAATGACCCGGGCATAAGACTCTGGTGTCTTAACAAAAATGCCTTTATTAAGGGTCAGCTTTGGGGGGGAAAGTTTTGGGGCTGTGCACTGCAGCTGCCACTCTCCACCAGTGTCCACTCAGAGGAGGTTTCGTGCGGCTTTGTTCCTCCCAGAGTAGAGGCGGGAGCTCCTTTCCTCACGGGCGTGATCTCAGAAGCTCGGTGGTGGTTCAAAGCNTGGGGAGGGGTGGGATGGCGTCGCCCCGTGTGGGAGGGGACAGGAGAACGGGGTAAGTAGGGTCGGTAAGGGGCATGGTTAACAGGGGGTACAGAGAATAACCTTTATTAATACAATTAACACTGCTTCTAATTGCAACACACTTTTAACATGTAATACAAACAGTTTAACAAAACTTTGTTTATAACACCAGTGTACCTATAAACAATTCACATTTTTACCTCAAATTTAATAAATACTTTTTGGCAAATATTTGTGAGTATTGTGCTCTTACTGCAGCAGGATTGTTTTTATCATTGCTTTTCAGCATGATTTTCACTATGTTATTCAGCTATATGCTTTTTCTGATAACATTCTGGGATTTTGGGTTAGGCTTCATTTGGGGTTAGGCTTCCAAATAACAGAATCATAGAATTATAGAACTGCCCAGGCTGGAAGGAACACTGAAATTTCCTCTGGTCCAAGTTTTCCCATGGGGAGGGGATCTTCAAAGAGAATATCTAGCACCCTGTCCAGTCACATCTTGGAAACCTGCAGTAATGGGGGCCCTACCACGTCTTTGGGGAGGTTGTCCTAGTGACTGACTGTTCTCACTGTATTACAAATTCTGATATCATCTTCACTCCTTTGAGCCCTCTCCAACCTATCCCTGTATTTCTTAAATTGTGGGGATGGGAAGTGGACACAGTGCTGCAGGTGTGACCTGACAAGTGCTGGGTGGAGTGGGATGATCCCATCTCTGTCTCTGCTGGCAGTGCCCCTGCAGGTGCAGCCTGGGACATGTTTCACTTCTGTTGCTGCAGTGCTGACTCATCTGCAGCCTTTTGTCCACCAGGACCTACGTTCCTTTCAGCAAGGCTGTTCCCCAGCCACAGATCCTGATGTGGAATCCATTCACACCAGTGGGCCACGCTCATTCTCCCAGGCAGACCATTTGGCCCACAAAGACTCATTTTTCTGTCACTTCCATTTTTACAGTAGAGGCACATTGATAAACAGCAATCATTCAGCCAGCCCTTGCCAACTAATGTTAATTACATTTAAGATTAAGTATCATGAACTATTCCTTTATTTTAATTATAACTTTAATGGAAAAGTTGTACTGGTGGTTTTATTGCCTTTATTATTTACTTTAAGTCACTCGCTTTGAGATACATTGCAGCTGTTTAATTTATTAATTTCCCCATTCTCCTTTCTTTTATGCCTTTTTTACGGTTTTGGTTATCAGCTTTAATTGCTCACTGTTATAATGAAAAACAGCAAGCACCTCAGAAAGATTTTGGGGTGTGGTGCTTGCTATTAAAACATCTGACTGTTCTGATGTCCTCAAAAAAATTCATGGCTGTGAGATAAAATTTGATTGACCTTTAAAAGGCCTGTTGAGGATTAATCTGCCCTGGATGGGGATGCTCAGATAAGTGAACCTTTCTCTTCTCCTCAACCTAGTTGTCTAACTCTGGATGAACAGACATGGCTCCTGTTGCAATTTACTTCCTTTGGAATGTACTCTTAAATTTTTGATCATGTGATATCAAACTTCCTTTGGAAGGAATAAAATTTTGGAGGCATATCATATTTGCTTTAAAATTTTGAGTTCTTCTTGAGATCTGACTTTATTTTGCTTTGGTTTTTTTCTTTATCTAAAGGATAGAAAAGGCATAATAAAGATAATTAATCTAAATTTTTGTCAATATATTCTATTAATTTTAAATTGCAAGTGAATTGACTGAAGCAGGTTTACAAGTCATAAATTATCTGACTCTCAAGAGTACAAAAGTGTGTCTGGACTGTAGAGAAGTACAATCCATAATGCTCCAAGTATTCTGCAAGAAAAATGCTGATATTTTATTTACAATTACCATATCAAAGGCAATTTTTCAGCCTCTTTCTAATTGCAACAATTATATATATATGCACATATACACATATACACATATACATATATGCATCTATACATATATACATACAAACACGCATATATATATATATATATATACACACACACACACACTTTAGCCTAAAAATACTTCTGTTGGAGTGGATATCAGAAAAGGAGGCAGTTTCTTGCTGAGAAGTAAGAATCATCTAACAGTTTCATTTTATCACTTGTGCCTGGAGATATACACATTATTTTCATCTTCTCTTAGTGATACTGAATACATAAAAATTATAACTAGGTGGGAATTATTGTCTTGCTTCCATCTGGAAAGCATAAGATAGGATTTAAGAAACTTACTGATACTACTTTTATTCTTTACTTCCTTCCTGCCATTATGGATATATTGACTTCTACAATGCAATGTTGTATTAAGCTTGGATTTGAATTTATAGTCATAGTGTACAAATTTCCTACAATAAAAATGAAGATATGAGATAATATTTAGGAATCCATTAAAAGTGTGCCATTTGTATGGCATAAAATGAGAAACAGTGTTCTTGGCACCCAGGTTTTCCATCAATAATCCTATATAAGAACACTGACAGGCAATTTGATGTCTTCTGGTTTTGAGCTGAAGCATGTGCTGAATAAAGCCATTTAGTTGCCTTTATAGCTTTGCCTGACCAGTGAAACAAAGGGGACCTAAAAAAATATTTGCATGTCCTACAAATACTGTGGTGGGCTGAAACATTGACTCTACTGAGCTGCAGGGGGAACATCACTAGGATCCTATTCCAGAGGTGGCAGAGAGCCACAGGCTTCATTCCTGGAAACATGATATTAAAAGTATCAGAGACTGCTGGATTCTTTTCTGTAGAAGACTCTTTCATTGCTAGTGTAAATATTAAGTGAGCACTGCAATAATTTTTTGGATCTCACACTCTTCAATTAGGTTAACAATGAGAGAGCAAATATTAGTATAAATATTGGAGATGGGAATGTCAGCTTAAATTTATTGACATAAATTTAAAATGAAATTAGGAGTATTCAACTCAGATGTATTACATTGAAGTCATTGTATAACTGCGAATTAATGAGCTTGAGAAGATAAGAATATGCTAACGCTGGCCCCTTAACCACAGTATAATTGATGTTTTCTCATCCTGAAGTGTCTGGAATAATGTAAGGCTGTGTTTTTGCATGATGCTTATTATATTTGTCAGCCACAGGACGAAACAAAAGGGCAAACAAAGGATGCAAAGCCTAATGGGATAATGTTGGAAGGTTGTGGTAGATAGAGGGACCCAAATCAGGTGTACCTGGTGCTTTGTACTGGAAATAAGCCCTTGGGGTGTGTATTTCCTAAATATCCCCCCCACTCTGGGAGAGTGCCAGCTGGCGAAGGCTGAGCTGGGGAGCACACAGACAGGGAGCAGTCTGGATAAACTGGATAATCACAGGCCAGAGCTTCAACCTGGGCCTGTACTAGTACAGACATAGCCTAAGGGCTTGATTAGCTCAAAATAAATCCCTCTGGTGTGTTGAATTTGCTAGGTGAAGTAGGCCAGATGACTTTATCACAGAAATGTAAGTGATGTCTCAGGTGTCTTCAGATCTCCTTCTGTGTATTCAGTTGTTCATTAATTTTCCTGCTTCGTACTCTTAAGTTTTACTTTGCATCCTCAGGGATGCTGCAGAACATGCCTGCAGTAGGTGCTCTTGTGGCTTAACTGTGTGTTGTGTTGTGGTGGAAAAGGGATTTGATAATGCAAATGGATTTCCCAGCCTTGAGCCTCTAAACGTTTACATTGTCTGATCCAGAGCAGGCCCTTGAACCCCCACCCTAATTTACTTTTCTTGCCATTTGGCTATTGTGTATGTGCATGACAGAACTTCACTTCTGTATTCAGTCTGATCTGTGACAATTTCTTAGAAATCTGGGAACTCTGATGCTGCTTCTTTTTTTGAGAGATGGTGTGAAGGAGCAATTTGAGAAAACATCATGAAAGAGGTATATTTGAAACAAACTAATTCTGGGTAAAAGAAAGGATTAGAGAAAATGATCTGAATGATTTTCAGGCTGATGATTACATGAAAGTACCCTGTTCCGTCTTAGCCATCTTGCTTCAATTTTTATGGGAATAGAGGTGACAAAAGAAAGAGTGCAAATTGCAGGAACCAATTTTTCTGAGTACTTTAAGAGCAAAGAGAAATGTCTGCAGTAATGTTTATTGCAGAGAGGAAGGGAAGAGAAAACTAAAAGTATGCCTATAAAAGTGTGGAAGAATGGTCCACATTTAGTGGTGAATGTATTGAATTGGTATCACAGTCTAATTTTCACTCCCTTGAAAGTAATTAACCTATAAACTCATTGTGGTTATAGAAAGAAGAGCTAAGACTTTTAAAAACATCCCATTCTTAGAGCCTTTTATTTCATTTTCATCCCTACCTTCTGATTTTATCTACAAAGCACTTAAAAGTTTATCTGCAAAGCATTTAAGAGCCTCTATAATGAAAGTTTAAGTAGTCTTTCAGTGGCTCTGTGCTGAGAGTGAATTCATTTGGTACCAGGCCCAGAGATGTGCAGAAGTTCTTGAAGCTGAGGAAACCTACTGCTTGCAAGAAAAATCAAATAGAAAACCCTTCCATGCCCAGCTTCCATGGTAAGAGAAGCCCTTGGCTGTAAGAAAACCCAGCCCCTTGCTATTTAAACATCATTCATCATTTTCAGGAGGTCTGCCTCTGTGATAATTTGAGTCACATTCTTTCATGTGTGTGTCCTTTAGTACAACTCATGACATCCAGGAGCGTTTGGAACTTGCAGGTGATGGATCCGGAAGGTAATCCATCACCAGTCTGGCCTGACTGGTGCCCAGGCCTCTCCAAGCAGTGAGTGGATGGAAGGATCATGAACAACAATGCTTTTGCTCAGGAGTAATGCTGAAAAAGGACAAATTCTATTTGCTTTGACTTAGCATTAAAGCCAGTGTCTCTGACTCTATTAATTTTATTCAAAAAGTAAAAATTGATTTAGTAGGACAGCCATATTGACTATAGACAAGAAGATTTTGGTCTTCATCATTTCATGAAAAAGAAATCTCTCCAAGCAGCCATCCCAACTTCTTCATTGCTAGGATTCAATTTCATCTCCTAACAGAATTTTTCCATTCTAATGAAGGTATATTGCTTCTGTTGTCTTGCTCTAAGAGAGAGAGAGCTGCAGTTTTCAAACAAATCCAGCTGGGTCTGCATCTCAGAAGGTTTTTGACTTTGCAAGAATTTAGTCACTGAGCCTGACTGAGCATAAGACCACTAAATCCAAATGCATGGAATGAAATTCAGACACCCTATAAGCACACAATACTCTGACACCTTCCAGTAATGCGACTTTTCTACTTGATTAAGTCAGAATATTGCCATGAATCCTCTATAATGGTTATGTTTTTTGCATTTATTTTGTGTTACATAAAAATGAAAAAAGGTCTGTATGTTTTATAAATTAAATATGAAGTCTTCAGTCTCATGTTCCTTTTTCATGTCCATTTCTCAACTGATCCTTTCAAGGAAGCCCTTGTTATCTTATGTTCTTCAAGTGCTTGTTTGCTCTGTCTTTTGTTTTCCCTCCACCCACATTAAGACCAAGAAAAAAAGGGAATTACTGCTAAGCAGTGTCATTAAAGCTTGATTGTCTGTAAATTTTGCTCCTTGTCTTTTGGGTACGGTGGAATTCTATGTACTTTTTTACTGATGCTTGGTGTTACTGAACATATCTAACATATCTACCAAAAATTATACACTTATGCATAAGAAAATTCTTTTTTTCTGGCATTGCAAGGCGCTGGAACTGACATCAAATCCATGAAATATGGCAAGAGAGAACAAACCAGTTTAAAGCTAATTTGACTATCATAACAAACTTCAGCTACATTTTTAGGATCGTATGGTGTACAACATTCAGCTGAATGGGATAAATGTTAGAGGCAGCTTGAGGCCCTGTCCCAGACCCCTTCCAGTGTAAAGGTACAATATATATGTTCCCTGGGCCTCTGTGTCATCCTCCTTGTACCAGCACCATTAATATAAGTGGGTAAATATATAACTTGCACATCAAATGTAGTCACCAGGGACAACAGCCAGATGGGGTCTTAACTGAATAAACTCTCATTTTCCTATGACTTGAAATAAAGCAAAATAAACTGCAAAGGCTACTTAGGGCTTTCAGTTGGGATTCGTCAACCTTACTTTAGCTTGTCCAGAAGTTAAACACCTGGTTATAGATAGTTTTTCAGCCTGTTCAGGGTTAAAATGAATCACCGTCAAGAGGTACATGCACCTTCGGCAGGTGATTCATCCCTTGCCAAGGTAAGTATGTGATACAGATGTGACGAAGTGCTGCTGAGAGGTTCCTGACTTTCCACAGGCTCTCAAGGGAACCCAGAGAACTCATGTTCTCTCATTTTCAGTGCACCTTTAGCTGTCTAAAGTCAGTGAGATGAATCTCTGCCAAACTGGCTTAAGAAAAGCACAGTAATGATATTAAATTGCACAGGCTAACTCTTATCCTATGAAACCCAGAGGTAACAAGAAAATGTGACGTTCAACAAGGTTTATCTTTTGCAGACACTGGGCTCTGCAGGGAGCTGTTAAGCACCTCCAGTCTCAGGGTTTCCAGGATCATCAAACCCAAATGATCCGGAAATAAGCACAGCCTCAGAATCAAAATGATTTATCTATGCAATGTTCACAGTGGACAGTGGGGTTAATGTAATAAAATCTCTATGATTGTTGAAATGAGAAATCTCTCTCTGTGTATTTCAGCCCCATTTATTAATTATTCACAATCCTTTAAAGAACTTTTATTCTACTTTTTTCTACTATTCTGTGCTTAAGCAGAATGTCAAATCACGATCTTATGAAGAAAATTTGCTGATATTAGACTAAGAGTATGATTTCCTACAGTTCACCAGAGTCAGAAAATGTAGAGTTAAGTAAGTAATGTTAAGTTAATGACATAGTTGATGTACTGTTTCTGCTCAGGTACTGAGGCTCTCTTGGCGGTGGTTCCCTTATTGACCATAATGGCAGTAAAGAGAGAGAAATAGTGAAAATGAAGAATCAGTTACATATATGTAGTCCTCATTTGAGTTTCAGATACCTGTTTTCTGTCCTGTTACTGTTATTCCCATTTGGAAACAATTCGTATTATTTTAACATGCTGTAAATTTTGGTACATAACCTTGAAATAATAATAAAAAAAAGAGTAATCTACATTGTCAGAGAATTCCCAAGCCCAGTCTACATGGAAGTTCAGATAAATTTGAAGAAATATTATTAATGCAACAAAACAAGATTTATTGAACCTATGAAGCTGAAAAGACCTGCTGCTTTCTCCTGTGATCTGTGGTGCCAAGCAGGAGTTAGATTTGTCCAGCATTCTGCTGTCAAACAAGTAGTACAGCAGTATAATACAGAAGGGGATGGTTTTGTCACTGGAACAGAACCAAAATCTCTGTTTCTTCACCAGTACAAAGAGGACTGAGATTGAATTCCTGTGAAAGACAATGGTTGCTTTTTGTGACATTTTGGTGAAAAAGCTTGTTGACATTTTAAAATATATGATTTTCATGTTGGAAAATGATATTTTATCTTGATTTGTTAATCATCTTTTGGAAAACGTCTTTTGAGGGGCACCCCATACCTGTTTTACTCAGCATATTTTCTCCAAGTATTTAAATTTAGTTTTGAATTTTTTAAAATGAAACTTAAAAAATGGTTTGTCATTAGTGTCTATAACAGCCCTGTCATAACAGTTGGAATGGCTACTATCACATATCTCCTCCTTTTTCGTCACTATGTGGTGTAGTTTTTCTTTTCCCTGTAGCTCCTGAATTTCATGGCATTCTAGCACAGACACATCCCTTCACGTCTACATTTTTTGGAACAAAGTAACTCATCCTTCTGGTGAGTGAAACTTCTGAGCAGCTGACACCAGTTTGCAAGCTGTCTTCCAGCAAACATAATCTGAGCAAGTCTCTTCAAAACTGCAGCATTTTATGACCTTAATAATTTACTCACATGTTTAAGCTCTAGGGGATCTGGAGTTGATAAATCAGAAAGAACAAATTGCTCCACTGTTTCTGAAAGGACAAGAGGGCACCAGTATGAGACAAATCCAAGCAATTCAGTTGGTATATTCACTTTCATATTGAGAGGCCAAAACACACTCAGGCTGTTTGCTGACACCTAGAGAAGGGGGTTTGTATGCCCTTTTCATCCTGCTCCTCAAGCCATGTCGTCTGTGTGGTCTTCAGTGACCTGAGAGCATCCATCACATCCCCGAGAGCTCCGCATCATTCCCCTCTACATCAATTTGCTACACCCCTTGCTAACAGAACTACTTACAATTCAAACCATAAAATAATTTGAACCATAAGCATAAACTGTCTGAATGTTTGGTTTTTAAGTGTAAAATCCTCATTCTTTATGATTTTAGACCAAAGATGATGAGGAGAAATGCTCTTTACAATGTTTTTATCTTGCATTTCCCTGTAGAAAATTTTTACCAGTACAACCCATTTACAATCTCTTCATGCTGGTTCTCATTGACTGACAGGTACTTGGAAACATTCTCTGTGCTCTTATTTGAAATGAAAGTGAAACATCCATGACCAACTGGCTGCTGTGGGATGCAGGCTAACAGTGCTCCTTGTGTCCATTTCACCTCTCTGTAACACCAGCCTGAATTTTGCTGATCACACTCGGGGGTGGCAGAAAATCCTGTTACCCAGGTGCTTTGGGAGAACTGCAGCCTTCAGCTCTTCATCCTCCTTCCCCCTGGATGCACACGTGGCCTTGGCCAGGGACACGGACAATGCAGCTGCACACTGTGGATCTGGCTTCAGTGGGTTTTCTCCTAAATGTATCAACCTCTCTAAAAACAACAAAAGAAGGCCAATGTTGGCCATCTCTTGGAAATCATTACTATTTAACCGTTCTCTAATTGTCCATGAAGTGAGGTGAACTGTTGCCTTTTGGGGTATATTATTCCTCACAGGCTCTCAATGTATATTAATTTTCTCATTCTTTGTTGACCCACCCAGAAGCCTTTTAGACAGCAAGAGTAGGATGTGTGTTAAGGAGAAAAAACACCCAGAGAGACACAGACACTGTTTTCGTGTCTGTGGTAAAAAACTTTAGCTTTTTCATAGCTAAAAGAAACATGTCTTTGTTTCACTGAAGAGTTTTACTTTCAGAAGACTTATCACTTTATTCAAACATTCACTATCTATGGATACCCTTTAATGTTTGTTTTTTTTTTGTATTTAAGTCCCAGTCTGATCTTAAGATTTGAGTCATAAAGATTATGTAAAAGGTAGGAATGACAAAATTGATTAATGTCAAAGTCCAATTATAAAAGGATGAACTTCCATGAGAGGAACAAGACCCATATTATTTTGTGGATTTCTCCAGTTTATTTGATTTGGATATCTGATAGCAATAAATTCACTTTTGTTATTTTTTTTTTCCATACAAGCAGATGAGAAATGTTACAATAACCCTTCCTCAAGTATATCCAGGCTTCTGTTCAAAAGCAACACTGAAAGCAGGATTTCAGAAGCTTCAGCCATGGAAGATTGATTCTGTCACACCAACGTTAAAGGAATTTTTCTGAGTCTAATTGTAATTAGTTAACTTCTTCCAGAAGAGGGTCTGAAGTCTTGTGACTAGATGTTTTCTATTTTCTTTTTTATCTTTTTTTTTTTTTTTTTTAATGTAAGCTTCTAACCTTAATAATTATTATCAACAGCTTGACCAAAGTGAACCTCAAAAATATAAGTAGCAATAACCAATCTTATGCGTTTGCAACCAGATTTCTGATTTTGGTTGCTAAAGATGAGCAAGAAGGGAAGCTAACTGAAGGCCAACTATAATATCATCTAATCAAAACTAATCTCACAGACCTGGCACAGCCTGGATTGGGGCCAGAACACAAAAAATAAAAAGCTTTACTGGCAGTGATAGATGACCTCAGCTGTCAGTGTGCAGAGGGCAGACATTTCCTCTCATCATATTTGATTTCTTGAAACATTTTTTCTGAAGGCTATTAGATAATGCCATTTCACCTGAGAGGAGTGGCAGGGCCTCTGACTACTGCAGAAAATGGATGAAAACCTATTGAGAATGTAAAATTTAAGAAGTAGTGAAGGGCAACTAAGTCCACTTTATTGGCCTTTTGTTATCTGACTCTCAGAAAGTGATCTTTTTTCATTATTTGGATGACAATTGTCCAGGGATGAATTGAAATCCACCACCATGACTGAGATAATTCTGAGTGAGTCAAGAAAAAGATTCAGAAGAGTTTTTAAAAATGCAGAAATTCGCTTTTTAATGAAAACCACTCCATATTCACAGTTGGTACTAAGGCCTCCATAGGACTGTATGTAAGTAATGCTTTATTTAATCTTTAATAGTTTCAGAAATTCAGCACCATTCTGAAATGGTTTAGACTAAAGTATTTATTTATTTATTTAATGAATTAATTTTGTGTGGTCTAGAGCTATGAAAAATTTATACATAGGAAAACCCCACTACTGCATGAAAATTGTGACTAATGTGGAATGTTTTAGTGCTTCTTTTCAATACCTGACATGTTGCTTCCCACAAATACAACATGCAAAACCTGCCTGAATTCAATGAGCTGTCTGTGATGTGACAGGCACCTGTCACAAGAGCATGTCTACAAAAAGAGTAAGAATCTACCTTTTCAGGATGCAAAAATCTTCTGGAGGGCCAGCTCAGGCCTGTGGACTGAACCTCTTCAGGGCCATAAGCACCCTAATAATCTTCAACAAAACTGCTTTTTGCAACTTCCTTTCTTTGGAGAATATAAGAAACTGACAAAGATGTGATGAGAGAATTCCATCGCTGAGTATCTTATTGAAAATACAGACATAAAGAAGAATCTTGTGGTTTTGATCCCCAGTTTTTAACTTCCCAATGGATATTTAACCAATGTTCTAGATAGACATTCACTTCTCTCACAGTGCCTCATTCCTCATTCCTTCCTTTTAAAATAAGCGTGTCCTGGATTGTAAGATAAGAGTGTATTCTATTTGCCATCTGTTAAGGGTGGTGCAGTTTATTTTCTGTTAATTGAGCAGATTGCTTATCACTTCCACAAACCAATCCCCACTCTGGAAAATATCTTTTAATGGGCCATTGAGAAAAGCTCCGCCCGGGGTGGGAGGAGCCAAGCATTTCAAACTGAATATAATCTGAGTTTTTGGGACACTAAACTAGCCTTCCTCACTGGATTCCCAGAGGAGCAGCCTTTTCTCTGCCAGATTCCCAAAGGAAGACCAGGCCCATCTACACCAGCACTGGACCTTCAGAGGAAACTACATTTTTCTTCAGGATCCCTGCTTCAACAGAACCACATCTGTCACTCCAGGAGGGCTGTAGCCACCATTCAATAGGGACTGCTGCCACCACCCTTACCTACAGGGTGTCAGGTTGTATTCTGACTCTGTCAGTTTTTCTTTTATACTATTGCATTTGGGTTTTCTTGTTTGTTTGTTTCTTTCTTTTGCTTTCCTAATAAAGAACAGTTATTCCTATTCCCATGGTTTTTTGCCTGAGAGCCCCTTAATTTCAAAATAATAATACTTCGGAGGGAGGGAGTTTATATTTTCCATTTCAAGGAAGGCTCCTGTCTTTCAAACCAAGACAAAGTGCTAGAAAGATGACATGAGATTTTTATTTTTTTTCAACACAGAGTTAAAATAACTGCAGAGTATTTGAACTGAAGTACAAAATGCTGGCTGAGGAAGAAAAGCTATTTATTTATTTGCCAAGATGGCTGAACAAATCTTTGATGAAGCCTATGAACTGACATCTAAGGTAAATTTGGACCATGTTCACTTTTTTTTTTTTTTTGGATGCAAAATAATGTGTGCTTTCAAATCTGTGGAGGAGTTAATAGCAGATATTTAGGTTCTTGGCAGTGGATTGGTATTGTTTTCTTGCTAAGAGATTTTGTGCAATTGGTTGATCTCATTCCGGAAGGCTTTTCCCAGCTCTGAGAAACAACTGAAATCCATGAACTTATAGAGAATAAAATTTATGATTACTCTATTAAGGATGTATAAAGTGCAGGACCAATTAAATATGTTTGAATAGGGGCAACTACAGCTTGAAAGAGCACTTTGATATTTTGGAGTATAGATGATGGGGATTCATACATTTAAATTAGGATGGTTTTAATATTTAACTGTATAATTGTAGCCTCAAAACTTTGCATTTTAGGATAAAAAGTGTAAAGAAGATACCAGTTTATTTTCTTGTGCTGTAACTACTTAAATAAGCCTGGAGAAGAGAAGGCTCTGGGGAGACCTTGTAGCAGCCTTTCACTTCCTGAAGGGAGCCCACAGGAAAGATGGAGACAGGCTATTTATGGGTGCCCGGAGTGACAGGACAAGAGAGAATGGCTTTAAACTGACAAAGACTAGGTTTAGATTGTGTATTAGGAAAAATTATTTCCTGTGAGGGTGGTGAGGCCCTGGCACAAGGTGCCCAGAGAAGCTGTGGCTGCCCCATCCCCTGGAAGTGTTCAGGGCCAGGCTGGATGGGGCCCTGAGCAACCTGGGATAGTGGGAGGTGTCCCTGCCCATGGCAGGGGGGTTGGAACAAGATGATGTGTAAGGTCCCTTCCAACCCGTTCCATTCTAGGATTCTATGAGTCAGATTAAGAGAAGGCACATGAGTCATGAAGTCAGAATGCTGTGTTCAATAACTACTGAATCATAGTTGGAGCCATATATACATATATCTATTTATCTATGTATCTGTAGATATATATAACCCAAAAAAAAAAAAAAAAAAAAAAAAAAAAGGAAAAGAGCCTGAAATGCATTTTTTTTATTAGACCTCATTTACAGGCTTTGTTGTCCAAGGATATTCACCTTGGGTAAGCCTTTATTGCAGGTTTAGTATGAAGTTTAGTATGATCTTCTTCTATACCCTACTGATCAACAACTGGAACTGTGGGAAATAGTCTTCAAATAATTCTAAAAGTCACTACAATATTTCAACTCAGGAAAAATTCCTATCTGGCTGAAAACAGGAATTGATGTTACTTACAATAATGAAATTAATTTCTTCCTAATTTCGTTTTTTTTCGTCCTATTTTTTCTTAGCTGTATTGCTTCAATGCAACCTGAGATGTTCTATTAATTTTCTGAAATGTTTTGATGACAATGCAAAGTTGATTTTAGGTTGGTATGAAAAAATATTAATCACTTCAGTAGAATATTCTGAACATAAGAAGAATATCTCATGTGTAAAACTGTGCTTTAGTGAGATGACCATGTTCTTAATTAATAACGATTTTTAACTTTTAACTTTTTACAAAGAATTAAATTTTTTCCCGTACTTTTACTTTTTTGATCAGCCCTAGACATATTTTTAGTCTTCTCTTCATGTATTGAAGTATTACATGGGAAAAATTACAGTATAACACATTTTTGAAAATCGAAATGACAAGCATTAAATTTTATCAGAGCTGTAACAAATGGTAGCAGTGACCCATAGCCAGTGGTTGGATGGGTAAGGCAAGAAGTATAATCAAAACTGCAGTGTATTTAATCTCTGCTGCTGATCACTGAAAAGCTTTAGCCTGTTTTCATCAAACTAATTGATGGCAAATGGAGCAGATGCATGATGAGATTATATCCCCAATTTATGGCACAGTTATAAGAAAATATTACTCTTTTTTTATTTTTCATTACACGTATTAGAAATTTAGAAAATGCACTGGGTTGGAATTGAAGCAATCTCTCCTGCCTGTCTAATGTAGTGCAGATTTTTCTTATTATTAGTCTAAGCACTTAATTTATCATAACCCATTTCAGAAAAAAAAATTTAAATAGTTTTGTTTGATGTATTTTATACTTAAATCCTTGGTATTGACACTTCTTATGTTTGTTTCTAGGCTATGATTACACATTCAGCATATCTGAGTTACTATAACTAGAGCAGAAACAGCAGATCTAGAATATTGCTCACACTGGGAAAGGGAAATTATGCAAGGAAGAATGATACAGACGTGATAACATCCACTACATTCAGTCATTCATTGTAATACCCTTGTTTCAACATCTGAAATAGCGACAATACCTTTAACATTTAACATTTCTCATGAAAAAAAGTTATTTTCAGGCAACACGCCTTCAGAGTTTTTGTGTCTTTAAAGGGTAATGTAGCTGCAGCGTGTCCATGGCAACCAGCTCCAAACAAAACACTGAAAGGGGGCAAAATTTTACTTCTGTAACAGCAAGGGATGGATTTGTGAACAACTATAGCCTCAGGGGAGGTGGGGAATGTTAGAGCAGGAATACCTGAGATGAAAACTTGTGATGGATCAGTGGCCTGCAGAGGGAAATATTTGAATGGGAACAAAGCAATTCCAGAAGAAGGAACTCCCATCAGGAATGATCCAGCCTAGGGAAGAAGGAGTGATGGCCAAGCATAAGAAACTGGCCAGAGAGTAATTTTTTGGTGAGGATGAGGGAGAAATGGGAATAGGGGAACAATACTGCTGGGAGCTTGGGTATAGCAGCAGAATCCAGGAGCAATGCTGCATGGGGAGCTGAGATGAGCAAGAATGTGCTGTGACACAGTTGGGAAAGGAACATAGGCTGAACTGGCTGAGCTAAACCTGCCTGAAATGATGGTTTGAACCATGAGCAGGGCAGGGAGATTGAGGCTACAGGAAAAAAAATAGTATTAAGGGCTAGAAAGGGAAGCTAAACAGCTTTGAAGCACAGAGTTAGGTGAGGGGCAGATTTAGGAGATTGGTGATCTGAAAGGAGAAATAAAGAAGTGATCAAGTCTGGGGAGAGAGAAACTTGGTAAAGCGGGTCTGTTAACTACAAAACCAGATTTATCAGAAAATTAAATATGTGCTCTTCTTTCATATGACATATTTCCTTCACTTTTCTTTAAGCTAAATTATTTTAGCACATTCCCCAACTGACAACAGGCAGAAATATGAAATTCCCATATCTCAGCAACTTTCAGATCCCAGGGAGTATCAGTAAAACCCACTGCTGAAGTAAATAAACAGCCAACAGCTACTGTCTCTTACTCTCTACTGTGTAAGTGGCATAAATCTGTGCATGAGAAGGTTCCAGTACTGCTTAATACTCAGGTATTAAAATGCTGCTCAAAAGTGGAATTTGTTTTAAATTTGATGCTAATAACGAGCTGTTGGTCTTACACACGTGCACATACTCTACACTGCAGAGAATCTTAATCTTGCAAATTAACCTCTAAAAAAGTATGTAAACATCAGCACTGAGATTGCCCATGACAAATGAAATGCCTCTAGAAGGTGACTATACTGATGCAAAAGTACTTTGCATATCTCTGTTCAATTTCAACTGAAATTGCTAGAACTATTCATCAAAAAAATACTTCATAGCTTATTGATTGAGGTGCATTAATAGGCACTTGCCTGAAAGACAGACAAAGTCCAGATTGAAAATATAGCACATTGCAGTTTTAATAAGGTTACACTCACTAGTGATTTCACATTTTTCCCCTTCTCCATGGAACCTGTCAGCTTCTGCTCTCAAAGCCCTTATCCTTTCACACATTGTTATCTTTATATAGGGGATAAGACAATATATAAAATCCACTTTAGTAAAGGTCTCCCTTCATCCAGCATTACTGCTGAGATCCTTACACTGGCAGCAGTTTACCAAAGCATAGGCAAAAATCAATTTTAATTAGTGTTTTTGGCTTTAATGAAAAGTGATTACAGAACTGGCATTTTAGTTAATACTGTTGAGATTTATAGTGGGCTGATGCTAATTAATTTTCTGTTGAATTGCTGTGGGCAATGAATAACCGCAATAAAATGGCAGACTTGCTGATAGCAAAACTATATCAGCACTTCAGAGCTTCTTAACAAAAGGGAGCTTAATGGGTTGCAGGTGTAATTTACATTACTTCTCATAAACTGCATATTATTGCTTCTTTGTAAAAGTGTTATGAAGAGCCAATTCTATGTATTTTATAATGAGAGCAATGTCTTTTCCGACAATTTGGTGTCAGCATATGCAATCCTTCTGTAAAGTGTGATAATAGTTTAAGAACCTCTGGATAGGAAAGATTTTATCTAGTCAGAAAATTAATCTTCCCTTTAACACTTTCCTGTTATATATTGTTGTTATTCTACCATTAATTTTAATGTTTTTCTCTGTAGAAAGATATAATTGAATAAGGCGCTTGCCTTTAGACTTTGAGCAATGTCAGAAGGACTACAATTTATGGTGGGTTTGAACAATGTCTGGTTCTAGAGGGATCTGATTCCACTTCAAGCCTCCAGGTGCTATCCTAAAGCCTATGGCTGTGGGAGTGTTCGACTTCAGCTAATTTTTTTCCAAACCATGGTAGAGCTGTCACATCCTCTCCAACTTTAGAGCAGTCATTATTTGTGAAATGTACATACCCCCCAACCTGAGTCAGGAGACAGCTCTTCATACACTCTGCATCAAATTCCAGCTGCCCAAGGTTTGCACAAATTCATGTGCAAACCTAGAAACCCTTCTTGTTTTTCCTGGAGCTGGAGCAATGGAGGCAATGCTGTGGGATGAGCAAATACTGATGGAGCAAGTGCTTGTGTAACTGACCCCCAGGAGGGGCTGAGCCATGGTGGGTGGCATTGTGAGCAATGGGGGATGCATCTGCTTCTAAGTGCAGGGCAAAATAATTGCTCAGGAGGGAAGAAATGGTTTCTACTCCAGACTTTATGGAGATATTATGATGCCAGCATCTGTCCCTGGTGAAGGAAGTGCTGCCAAAAGTATTAAGAAAGTAATGAGTTCCTCAGATAGTGAAAGCAGGTGGAAACCCTTTTGTTTTTCTGGTTAAAAACACAGGCAAATTCCTCTTTTAGGTTTATACTAGTATTAAGCTTTTACTGCTAAGTAAGAGGAATGGAAACTTTCATAATTTCAAACAAAATCCAAAATTCTCCTTTGAACTTTTTGGCTGTAGTGTCTGAG
Organism: Chloropsis cyanopogon; assembly: GCA_013400585.1. Classification (NCBI taxonomy): domain Eukaryota; kingdom Metazoa; phylum Chordata; class Aves; order Passeriformes; family Irenidae; genus Chloropsis; species Chloropsis cyanopogon. The sequence continues at coordinate 44,923 of WEZZ01017133.1, forward strand.
ACCTTATAAAATGCACTCAAAAAGGAAAGTTTCAGAGGGAAATCATGGCAATTGTGACCAAATAGAGAGAATTAGTGCCCCCCCTTCAAAGGCAGGTCCAGCTGGAAATGCCTGTCCCAAACACCATTTAACCCTTCTAACACATATGAAGGAATATAATGAAATTGCATGATGTACTGCTTACCACAAACTGTTTCAGACAGGAACACTAGATGTTCTTCACATCTAACAGAACTAGCAAAAATGGTTGCATCTTGTCTAAGGTAGGTAGCTGTTTATTAATGGTAGTTAAAGTTTTAATAAAAAATATATGATTTAATTATGATACTTATAAGGACATTCTAAACATAGTTCCTTATTCTTTGTTGTAAGTATCAGAAAAAAAAACAAACCAACAATACAAGCAAAAATGCCTTCTAAAGCCATAAGGTGTAGCTTTAGGTATTGCAATACATGTGATGGTAAAATGTTGGAGGGCATAAAGACACTAAATATTGACATCTAATAGAATTAGGACATATTGGAAAATCTTTCTGGAAGCCCTAGATTTGAAGCAGAAGCAGATGAGATATGTCTTATATGCAGTTTTTTACAGTGATAACTGATTTTCTTCTGGTGTAATAAGGAAATGACATTTATGTGATTACTTGATGTGTGCAGGCATACATGTGTCTATTACTACTCTCCTTTTAAATATCTCCAGAATCTCCTGTCCAATTTTGATCAAATCTGACAGACAAGAAGATATTAAGCTATTAAGTTCCTACAAGTGGCTGAATAGGGGCAAGAGATGCTACTTGTCTACAACCAGTAACCCTACTGAGGAAAAGGCTTAAGCATGAGCTCACCCTTCAACACAGCATCCTAGCGGAGAGACTTTGAGATAAAAACCCATCAGGCCTCATTAATTTTAATGCTCACAGACTGACTTGGTTCTCCCCTCCTCCCTGCCTGCCCAAATACGTGAAAATTGGCTGTGGGCTGTTTTCGGCTTTGTTTAAATAATATCCATTTGCAGGCCAGATGACACATTAGGCGCTACATTAGTCTCCATGACTGCCACTATAATCTTGAGGGCCAGATTGTTGCTCGCTCAGGATGGATGCACAAATGGAGAAAGGTTGTGTGTGCCACTCTTCCAGCATGCCCCTTGCTACAGAGAGGTGGCAAAACAGCTTTTATTTGGTCATGCAAGGCTGCTCATTGCTAGCATACCCATGGCAAAAAAAAAGAATGAAGAGGCTAAATCCAACATCCCAGCCATACTGGCTCACATTTAGATTATTCACATTATTAAGCTGGTGTGAAATGAAACAGTTTTATCTTTTATCTAAACAATGCTATCAATCATTTGTTTTTAGCAGTTGAGAATCCTGCAGTAATAGAAAATACTAACAGTCTAAAAGTAGTGATGGTACTTGTGATGTAGGGCTGCTCAGTACCTTTTTCACAGGAAAAAAACCCATTTGTTAGCCTATTAGTGGGCTTTGGTTAAGAAGTACAGTCTCTAAGAAAGGTGTGAAAACTAGAATCTTCATTAGAGACTGAGTAACAAGCAACTCAAAGTATTCAAATTGTCACATAAACCTGAAAATTAAAGACTCAGCCCACGGTAATATTGTGACTTGAAGCTGAATGTTAGATTTCATTGACATGCACTACATCACTAACAAGCTTTCTAAGTACTGAAGCTACTTTCATATGGCGGGAGTTAACACAAAGCTGGTGTGCTTAATGGTTTAGATTGAAATCCATTACCTCACCCATTATTCCAGAAACTACAGGCTGTCAGTCTCACTTCAGTGCCTGGTAAATTTATGGAGGAGATTATTCTGGGAGGTATTGAAAAACACTTGGAAGACAGCACAGCCATTGGTCACAGCCAGCACAGCTTCATGAGGGGAAAGCCTTGCTTATCGAACCTGGCTTCCTTTTGTGGCAAGGTAACCCACCCAGATGATCAAGGGAAGACAGTTAATGTGATCTTTTTGGATTTCAGTGAAGTTTTGATCTTGTTTCTCGCAGGATCCTTCTGGGTAAAATGTTCATCCCACAGCTGGATAAACACAGCATTGAATGGGTGAGTGACTGGCTCGCAGGTTGGGCACAAAGGGTTTCAGTGACTGGGTTGACATCAGACTGGTGACCTGTCACTAGTGGGGCTCCAGAGGGCTCCATCCTCAGCCCTGTGCTCTTCAACATCATCATAAATGACCTGGCCACAGAACTGGAAGGGATATTGAGCAAGTTCACAGATGATACAAAACTGTAAGGAGCTGTCAGCTCCCTCCAAGGCAGAGAGGCCCTGAAAAAAGATCTCGACAAATTAGAAAGATGGGCAATCACCAGCCATGTGAAATTCAACAAGTGAAAGTGCCAGATTCTGCATCTGGAACAGGGCAATCCTGATTGTGTGTACAGTCTGGGGAATGAGTGGCTGGGGAGCAGCACCATGGAAAGCGAATTGGTGATCCTAGCCTATGGAAAGGTGAATATGAGTCAGCAGTGCCCTGGCAGTCGGGAGGGCCAACCATGTCCTGGGGGCATCAGGCCCAGCATCGCCAGCTGGGCAAGGGAAGGGATTGTCCTGCTCTGCTCTGCTCTGGGGCGGCCTCACCTCGAGTGCTGGTGAAAGATATTAAACTATTAGAGAGTGTCAAAGGAGGGTCACAGGAATGGTGAAGGGCCTTGATGGGAAGCTGTATGAGGAGCAGCTGATGTCACTTGGACTGTTCAGCTTGGAGGAGACTGAGGGGACACCTCACTGCAGTTACAACTTCCTCATGAGGGGAAGAGGAGGAACAGGCACTGATCTCTGTTCCATGGTGACCAGTCATGGGACTGAGGGAATATCCTGAAATTGTGTCAGAGGAGGTTTAATTTGGGTATCAGGAAAAGACTCTTCACCCAGAGGTGGTTGGGCACTGGAACAGGCTCCCCAGGAAATCCAGCATCAAACCTTGAGAGAGTTCAAGAAGTATTTGGACAGCACTCTCAGGTACATGGTATCATTCTTGTCTCTTGTCCTGTGAAGGACTGAGTTGGACACAATGATCTTTGTAAATCTCTTCCAACTCAACATATTCTGTGACTTTGCAATCTAGAGTTCCAGACATGCAGCACCCAGGAAATTATTCAGGTTTTCAAAATATTTTTACTCTCTGGTAGGTATTGAGCCTCTAGCAAGCACATTGTTCTTGTTTTGGCTGGGATAGGGTTAATCTTCTTTGTATTGGCTGGTGTGGGGCTATGTTTTTGATTTGTGCTGGAATAGTGTTGGTAACACAGGGATATTTTCATTATCACTGAGCAGTGCTTACACAGCACCAAGCAATTTTCTGCCTTTCATACCTCCCCACCAGCAAGGATTTGTGACAACTGACCCCAAATGACCAAANTTGGCTGGGATAGGGTTATTCTTCTTTGTATTGGCTGGTGTGGGGCTATGTTTTTGATTTGTGCTGGAATAGTGTTGGTAACACAGGGATATTTTCATTATCACTGAGCAGTGCTTACACAGCACCAAGCAATTTTCTGCCTTTCATACCTCCCCACCAGCAAGGATTTGTGACAACTGACCCCAAATGACCAAAGGGATATTCCACATCATATGGTGTCATGCTCAGCATATAAAGCTGGGGGAAGAAGAAGGAACTGCTTTAGTTATGATGGAGCTCTGCTGTCGTGGAGATGGCTTAACACCTGCCAGTCCATGGGAAGTGGTGAAGGAATTCCTTGGGTTTTTTTGAATTTTTTTTCATCCAAAAATGACAAATGTTCGACTTCTTTTGAGCAGTTTCCCACTCGGTCAGCAAACAGTTTAATGTGCCTAACATCCCCAAGAAATCAGATTGTGTGGAGCACCTCTCAATCAAACCCTAGGTAGTCACTGGGATGGAATGCACAGCAGGCTCAAAACCATCCTCTCCAGACCCCTGTGAAAGAGGCTAGAGAGGAAAATAACTGCCAGGTGCTCACCTCATACAAAGCTGTTGAGGCTTCCAGCTGCTTTACAGCAGAGTCCATCTGAAGAGACTTTAAATTTGACTCCTTAAAGATGCTGATTTTAAGCACAACTTTGTGTTTGGCCCATACAAGAGGTTGCTCCCACTGCAACAAGTCCACAATTTAAAAAGACAACTCTGACAAGCCATGCCTCTCTTTGTCTTTCGAGTTGCTCTTTAGCCATCCTCCTCCTGTGTTGGCATTCTCCTGGCTCTGAAAAACAACATTATGTTCCAATATATTTCCTGCCTGAGAAAATGCCACCCCACTTGCCAGTTTTGCTGCCCTCCAGCTGGCCATGTTTCTCCACGCCTGTCACTGTCTATTGTTGTACGGGAACGGCCGGATTTGAAGAGGAGGGAGAATCATTTGGCATTAGCTTCCACTCCAACTCCCCATTTTTCTGATGAGCAGGCCTGTGAGAGCAGCCTTTTGGTCCCCTCTAGAGTGCAGCATATAAAGGACCACAAGACTCCAGAGATGGAAAAAAGCCTTAGCAATGGGATTTTATTAAGCGTATGCCCAAAATGAAACTGATGAGAGTTGGAGCAGTTTTTTCTGGGCTTTTGTGAGTTGGAGCCTTGGCCTAGTGAGTTCTTTCTCACTTCTCTATGGTTTCACAGCCCTTAACTTAATACTTTCCCTGAAGTCCTGAGTGATTTTTCAGAAACTACATGGTGGCTCTGGAGTTGAGCCCTGGAGTTGTACAAAGAGGAAAACCCCTTCACTCTCTGCTTTGCATTCAGTACGATGATTTCTCATACACACTCCTTTGTTTATAGCCTTTCAGCTAATTCTTGACCCACATGATTCTGTTCCTGTCTAAGGCAATTAAAATAGTTCTTTGAACAGGGTATCATGACACACTGATTAAATGCTTCTCTTCAGCTGAAAAAGCCACACTTTGCCTTCCCTACTTTTCATAATTCTGGCAAAGAAAGCAATCAAGATTTCCTGGCAAGATTGAAGCTTTACAGATTGACATGAATGTTTCCAGCAGTCCTGTTATCCTGTTACATATAGGGCCAACCTGAATCCAATATAAATGTTTTGCATGGATAGCTTGTAGCTGTGCAAAACACACTGAAATGCCATAGGACAGGAACCAACCCTCGAGTGGAAATGCTCACTTCCAAGTGGTAGCAGATGCTGGGTTTTACCATGTGCCATCTGCACAATTTGGATGAGTGCACGGAAGGATAAAAAAGTTGAACCTAATCCTACAGCCATGCTTTCTCTCTGGCTCACCTGTCTCAGAGGGAGGATCAGCAGTGCCTGTGACTCTTGCAGGTGTCAGAAACTGGTCTTCAATGAGAGTGGCAACATCTCCACTGGCAAAGGGCAAAAGTGACAAGCAATTTATTAAGTACAGGGGGAAAGGAGGTGTCCTCTCTCTTCAGGAACTCGGCAGGAATCCAAGATCATTAATGAAATGTGTAAAAATATCACTACACCAAAGAAATTTCTTTTACACCTCTCTTTGGCCCACAGCAGATGGCCAGGTACTGTCTGAGGAAGTCCATTCTCAAAGCAGTGGCCTGGATGGTACCAGACCCAAATGTTCTTCCTGCCCGGGCTGGCACCATGAAATGTTGATGCTGGGGGTCAGCAGCATTTAGAAACACACAACTTGGTGCAGTGCCATCAGAATATTTGGCCTCCATGCTGGTCTTATGCACTGAGGTCATGTTGCTGCTGAATCTTCATGCTGCCATCAAAGCTACATCACTGTCCATTTCTGAGTCTAAATTTATCCAAATGTTTTATGTATTTCCTACAATCCTATCCCATATATGTCAGTTCTGTTCTGCAAACTTCAGTTCACTGACCTCCAGTTGCACCAATTCAATTTTTTAGTTGATCTATTTAATTACATTAGGTCATGGAAGTGAATTTTGGTTAAAACCAAAACACAACCAGCATGTTGGAACATGCCAAGTAAAGTATGAATAGTGTAACCAGCTTCTAAGTCTGTACATTATCCAGCCTCAGCTATTTATCTGATTCCAGCATCTGGAAGCAAATATTATTTACATTAATGACCTAACTTGTCTTTAAATATATTACTGATTTATAGCAAGAAAACAGTAGATCATTAACAGATCTCAAGTAACTTTGAAATGCAAAAAAAAAAAAAAAAATTAAGGGATATATTTATAAGTAATCCACAATGAAGCAGTTGTTTACAATTCGTCCAAATTTGGTATTTGCATTATAATACTGTACAAAACATTACTCAGGCTTGAACTATGCAAAATACCTAATGACAGCTCCCTTAAATTTTTATTTTTAAACTTGAAAGGGGTAAAAACCAAATTCTTAAGCTTTGAAGATCCCCAAGCTTTGCTGTGTTTCCAACAGAGATTTAAATTTTGCAGCATCAGACAAAATTAAATGAGAAAGTAATCTGCTAGTTACCTGCTCTGTTTCACCTATTTAACTTCCTATTTACCTTAGAAAGGAAGTTTAATTAGTTTTTATATATATATATATATTTATAGTTGTGAAGATGGCAGAATCCCTTGTATCTCCATGACATATGAAAATAATTTCATTATTTAAAAATTGATGTCATATTTTAAAGTGCATTTCTACCCTCAGCCGGACTAAATGGCCATTGTTCAATTTTTGGTAGTAAAACTGGCTTTATAGAGGAATAGAGTTTTTTCAGTCTAAATGACCCTTTCTGCTCACAACAGTGCAATGAAACTGCCTAAATACAATTATTCATGGACTTCTGGCAGCAGAAAAACTTCTGGACATAAAAGTGAGGGGGATTTATTAATCCTAACCCCAACATTTTAAACTCATAGAGGGTGTTTGATATCAGAAAATGCTGACTTTTAAGTAATATCAGGTAAATGTTAGAGAGTGAACATCAAATTAGCTCACTGAGACAGCACAGATCCTGGCAGAGCAGCATCACATGAGGAAACAGCACAGCACTCTGACTTCTCCACAACAAAGCTAAAATCTTATGGGTCTATCCATCACCTCTGGAAGTGTGTGGATGGGCACTCAGCCACTGTGCTGCTTTTCTCCTGCTTGGCTCAGGAACAGGGCTCTCAGGTGCCTCCAAACTCCTGCTTTTCCCAAGCAGATCCACACAGCTGCTCATTTTCCCTGTGCAACTGCTGCTTTATGCAGGCTTTAAATATGCAGATCTCTAGCTCCCTTCTGTGAGATTTTTCTAGCCCTTCCAAAGAAAATATTTTTCACTCCTCTCCTTCTCTCTGTCCCATGTGGTCTGTACTCCTGCTTTATCACTTATTGGCCCTCTGGAGATAAGAGATAAGCAGAGATGACAGATATTTTTGCTTAGAACTTTTCTTTCATCCCTCACTCCCTCTTACCTCTCATTTCTTCCATGTACAAGGTGAGAGTCTGGACCTGCTGAAATTCATTGAACTTTGAATTTTACACTCATGGAAATCAACATAGCCAAGGTGACTTACTGGAAAAAGCTGCCTGGGAGGCACCTACTGTTATTAGCTATTTCTGACAAACATTCCTTTTATTACAAAATCCCTGCACAATGGGAACATGAATTACATAAAAATGGGCAAACCTGATATACAAATTAATCTTCAATATCATATCAACCATCACTAAAGCCTGAAAATCTAACACAGTCTATTGGAAAATGAGATTTTAGTTGTAGTGTGTTCGTCATGATTTCAAATTTCCTCTGCATGCCTGTTGAATATATTTCTAATCCTGTCTCTAAAATGTTGGGAGATAGTCTCCAGAACCAGCTAAATGGTACATATTTAAAAAATAATTTTAAATAGTAAATTGTCTGATAAATAGAAAGGGCAATCTACAATAAGGACCAGATAAGTTTCAGCACACCCTCCTTCACTGAAAATGGAAAACTACTTGGTTGCATCAGCTCCAGGGCCACATATTTGGAAATTTGTGTAAGCCACTAAGATAAAGAAGCCATTTATGGACTCTGTCTGCCCTGAGTGTACTGTGGGAAGCCCACTACTACCTGTGCAA